>CAOLHI010003912.1:0-145471 GCA_948474755.1 Ctenosaura bakeri | reverse complement strand
GAAAAAGTTCTTTCTTTGATTGCAATATATTGCCTTGTGGTTGCATTCCTTCCTGCTTGGGTAAAGACAGTCTAAATCAGGGATGGGGATCACGAGGTCCCGCAGAAATAGTCAGACTGCCAGTCCCAGAAACCCTCATCTGCACAGTCAGTGATAAAGAATGCTAGGAGCTGCAGACCAACAGCATCTAGAGCCACCTAATTCACACTCCAATCTAACATGTGGTACTGAAAAAGAATGTAAAACATATTTGGTGCATTCCAAGGTGTTGTTTCAGAGTAGGAAATATGTGCTCAGTCCCATCTCATGACACTTCTAACTCCTATCTCACATCCTCCAAGATTCCACAAATGAAAACTGGGGCACATATAACCAAACAACATTAGGCCCTTTCCACACGCGGCGAGGGAAACGCTCCCTGCCACTACTCACCGGCTTTTTGGTGGGTCCGTTTGGGTCCGTCCTGATGAGGAGCAGTGCAAGTTCGTCACTCTGCACTGCTCCGGCGTCCAAAATGGCAGCTTCCGGTTGGTGGAGAAGCTCGCCAGCCTAAAGCCTGCTCCCGGCAGATCTGCAGGCACGCACTAGTGCGCGCCTGCAAATCTGCACTGGAGCGTGGTGACAGAGCGACACAAGGTCGCACGCTCCGTGCTTTTTAAAACCTCTTAAAAGAGGTTTTTAAAAAGCACGCTGCGCGACCAGTTCCAGTCGCTCCAGAGCAGACTGAGGTGCGGAACTATGAAAAGTAGTCCACTCCACAGTGCAGAAGACCTCCGTTGGAAGTCGCTCTGCACCGCCTTAATAGGCTGGTGCGGAAAGGGCCTTAGGCAGTAGCCACAGTGACAAATGTTTTTAATAAGGAAGAACACACAAACTAGGAGAGGCTGCATCCGTTTGCTATTGCCTGAGTCTACTAGGAAAGACAAGATTGTGCCCTCCCCCCATTTTTCTGCCCTCCTGTGTCAACTGAATATAAACTGCTCTTTCATTTTGGACTCAGTTTGCAGCAACTGAAGTAAGCTGAGGACAAAGCAGGAAGAGGAGAGAGAAACTGGAACAGCCAGAAATATCGGACAACAGGAGATTAGTTCAGTATGCTGTCCCCTTGCTTCCTACCTGCTTGCTCCAAACATCTTGCTCCTGTCCTCAACCCTATACCATTTTTATTGTTGCTTTCACTTTGCAGCTGCACTTGTAGCTCTAGGCTACTGGCTTTAGCCTCTGATTTCCAGCCCAGCTTTCCTGCAGGCTGACTTCTGCCTGAGGATGAATCTTTCTATATGGCATCTCACCTCACAGTTTCGCTCAAACCCTTCCATTTACAGGGGTCTTGTGTCCTTTTCCCAGGGCCAGCCAAGGCAAGATGGTTCCTTTATCAACTTCAGGGTACCATAAGAACTGCAGACAGAAGGCTGGCTTTATTAGATTCTTTTTCTTTTTTATTTCCTCTGATAATTGTCTGGGATCTACGTTAATGGAAATGTAAATTGACTGCCACTGTGCTAAATGACAATCAGGTTTTGTTTGACAGAGCTGAAAAGTATCTTATCGAGAATGTTGGCACCAAACAATCTAAATGCAAATTTAGGTGGGGTGGAGATGAGGGTGTTTTAAGTTCTGATGAGGTTATTTGATAATGTGGGGAGCTGGAATTGGCTTCCAGTTCATAAAAATCATCAATGTGTGTAACAGTTCAACTACAGAGGACAGCAGTTCTGCATTATTTTAAATGGGCCACTCGGCTAAACTATTCTGCTTTCCTTTCTTATTACACATCATCATCGTCCCACCAAAAAAAAAAAAAAAATCAAAACAGGGCCTGTAGTACAGAATTTGAGCCATCTTCCAACAATTTGCATATTTAGAAGGTAAGCTTGGAAAACTACACGGCAGCCATCAATTTAATCCTGTTATTTCTAAAGCCCGTTCTGTCATCTGTTTTGATTGTATGCAGGGAAGGAGGTGGGAGACAGGAGCAGGAGGCATCCTCCCGTGCTCTTGACATGTTCCACTTCTCGGATTAGCAGGTGCTTATTTGTACAGGCGTTGTCAAATTAGCAGCTGGTGAAAACAAATGTTGACTTGCCTGCTTCCAAAATTGTCACAGGGTCACCAGAACAATCCTTGTTACTATCCATGCTAAAGCAGGATCTGACCTCATCATACAGGTCATAATGCAAACAGCACATTCCTGTGAACCTTTGCGGCCACATCTGACACAATTTAAATAGGATAAAAGTCTACCTGTATATGTCAGTATGAAGCTTCCCAGGCAGGCTAGAAACACAACAAATCAGATACCTACAGGCTGCAGGACATGAGTGAGAAAAAGGCAGCCCTCCAACTCTCTGCAAGTCCTATCATTCCTTACCACTGTATATACTAGCTAAGGCTCATGGGATATGCAATCCAACAATATCTGGAGGGCTAAACATTTGCCAACCCATCCACACACAATAGCTAGCAGAGAAATCTCTCTCTCTCTCTCTCTCTCTCTCTCTCTCTCTCTCTCTCTCGTGTGTGTGTGTGTATTGACATCCATGTGGATTTTTTGTTGGTAAAACTTTCACAGTTACCTCAAATACTATCACTAATCCAATGGAGGGAAACAGATATGGACACTCATGCTTACAAATAAAATTACTTGCCATAAACTGTTATAAACTGGATGGATGAAATCAATCCAAACCTTCTTGAAAACCGGAGACTTTGTATTAATTGTTGGAGTGAATCTAGATGTATTGGTTACTACATAGTGCTGTATAATAAATTTATACCAGTGTGTTTATGTGTGTGTGTGTGTGTGTTACTCTGTATATTGGGGGTCCCGGGATGGGTGCCCAAATAACCAAATAAAAACACAAGTTGAGGGAAATTAGCTTGAGCACTCTCTTGGCTAAACGAGAGGCAGGGTAACGTTAGCAAGGATCTTTAACCCAATGTCTATGGCTTCAGGTCAGAGAGCAGGTAAGCAAGTTTATAAGTAACAAAAATAACAGTTTTATTGAAAGATAAACAGCAAATAAGACAACACGCACACTAGCTAACTTGGAAACAGAAATAGAGAGCTTAGGGAATGGGTAATACAACACCTGGTCTTGTAGTCCTGGAGAGAAAGATGGGGTTCCGGGAGAGAAAGCTCAGCATAGCTGGCTGAGGCGAGCTCCTTAGACAAACCGGCAGCAAGGCGGGATGGCAGTCCAGGGTGATCCGAAGACGTCCCAAAAGTGGGGATTTTTTATAGGGTGGATTTTACCTACAGGCTATGTTATGCTCAGTGAGAACAAAGGAAATTTGGAGCTGAACAAAGGAGTTGGAAAAGGTCAGATTTTGCATGATTAACTTAGCTCTTAATAGCGTGGCCGGTACGATGATGGCCTGATATAAAGGAACGGCTCAGCTCTTGGCCGAGTGGCTTTGTGTGGATATGCGCCGAGCAAAGCCAGTTTGCAGGGAGGTTTTTCCCTAAAGCAACAGAGAGGCTTAAGTTGCCTGCCTGAATGGGGTTTTGGAATGTACAACCATTAACAGCCGCGCCCCAGATGTGCTTGTCTGGAGGACCTCTGCAAACAGTGGAGTAGAGTGGCAGAGAAAGGTCAAGCAAAGGCCGAATTATTTGATATCAAAAGGATATCTAGTGCTCTCACCAGACATATCATAACCGTGATAACAGTGTGTGTATACTCTTTCTCTCTCTCTTTTTCACACACACACACACACACACACAGTGTTAAATATCAGACACGGGTACAAATTATGTGTATATATGTGTGTTTGTGTGTCTATATATATATATATATACATACACACACACACACAAACTGTATATAACAGAATGTAGTACAAAAAGGATGTTTTAGGGATATATATATATATATATATATGAATGATTGTGTTAAGGGATGAGATTTTAAAAGAATACAGTAAAAATAATTTAGTCTTAAAGTAAAATTTGTAGACAGTTACAGCCAGGTTGTCAAAAAGATTCTTACAGCTTCCATTGATTGTAAAACTAGAATACAATCACTATTCATTTTTCTTCTAATCATCTGTTCTGGAAAAGTCTCTAGGATATATAACTTATACCCACATGGAGAGATGGAGTGAGGGGAATTTTCATCTTCCACGGTTCACAATATCAGCATGCAAAAGACTAGGCCAACTTGCTGCCAAGCTGCTAACCTTACCCAACAATTGCAACTGGTACTAGTGCATGTGTACTGGTACACGTTGGCACAGTGGTAGCTCCAGAGCCGTAGACTGTGAATAGATAATATTCATTCTAGTGTGATGTAGTGGTCTGAGTTCTGGAGTCAAGGGTTCAAATCCCTACTCAGCCATGGAAACCCTCTACATAGGCCATTTCCGCACTACACTCTTATAGCGCTATGATTCCACTTTCAACATCCTATGGAATCCTGGAGTTTGTAGTTTAGGGAGGGGCTGGCCAGCCCCTTCCTAAACTGCAAACCCCAGGATTCCATAGGATGTTGAAAGTGGAATCATCGCGCTATAACAGTCCAGTGCAGAAATGGCCATAGTCTTGGGCAAGTCACATTCACTCTCAGAAGAAAGCAAAGGCAAACCTTTGAATGAACTGAATGAATGTCGCCAAGAAAAACCCACAATAGATTTACCTTAGGGTCACCATAAGTTGGAAATGACTTGAAGGAATGCAACATTATTGTGGGACCCACCAATAGGTAGGGCCTATTGGGCAAGGTGAGAGATTTGTAGTGAATCACTCTAGCAAAGTAATTACCATGCAAGGCCGAAGTTAGAACAGTTTACCAGCCCACACACACACACAATAGCTAGCAGGGAAAGAAATCAAACTTAGTATTCCTCATACAGTATATAAAAGTAGTTTTACTTACAAATACTTGCAATAATAAACACAAGTTCGTCTTTTTGAAGAAAATACTTAAATAAGGAGTCCTACATAGTTTCAGAAGAGTTGGAGCATCTCACCCAGAGAGAGCTCTAAAAAGCATATGCGTCATAGATGGCTGGCAGGCAGGAAGAAAGAGCTAGAACAGTTGAGACCCAGAGAACAAAAGGAAGGTGTCTACTTGATGCATGAAGTAGCCATAAAAAAAATGCTGTGGCTAAACTCCTAGAAAGTAACATGCAACCTAATACCAATGAGCATAAGGCACACAAAGGTTGCAGCCTCCGACAGGGGCTTATTCAAGTCTCAGATGACAAACTGAGAGGCATCAAAACTACCATAAGGAGGGGCAATGTTTGAATTCCCTGGGTCAGGCCTCAAAATTCTTTGGTCTTCCCCTGGCATTACAAGTCCTTTGTAATTTTTTTCTGTTATTGTGTATCAGTCCAAACGTCTCCCTCCTTTGTGGCAGGGAGGGTTTTTTTTTAATCCTTTCTTCTGTTTTTTTTTTTTCCCTTCCTTTTGCCACATACTTACCTCCTCCAGTACTTTAATGTACACTTTCTACGGTCCCATTCCCCCCACCCACTTTATACTTTGTCTATGGAAAAAAATGTGGAGGGGAAACAAAGCTATTGACAGATTCTCTTATTTAAAATCACATACATCTTCACTCCCTAAGGTTTCAAGCAGCTTGCTATTAAAATATGCACCTAAAGTAACACTAAATAAATTGGCCAATACAGTGGTATTCCAGCCATAAAGAGTAAAAACAGCAACACCTGGCTGAAAAGTCCAAAAGTGTAAAGATCAAACTAGATCATGATGGAATATGAATAATGGGATATGTAGTCCAATATAATGTAACAGACTGCTTGTAGCTAAAGAAGCCTAGGTACCAGGGACTGTTAGATAAACGATTGCTAGGAATGTGCTGATAACCGCTGCTTGGCTCTCACCGCTTCAAGGTTTCTTGGCAAAGGGGAGGGAACATGGGGAATCTTAAACTCATGTATTTCCTTTTGGACCCCAGTCTTTTCACTAACGTCTATTACATGTACTTCACTCCAAATAAATAGTGCTTATGCATTGCACTATTTGCGTATGTGGATTCAGTTCCTGACAAAGTGAGAAGACTCAAACCAAATTTTAAACCATGTTACAAGAATTTGAAGAAAAACCATAGGAGGAGGAAGCAGCTGGTGCAGCAACTGAGACCCAAGGAGAGGAACGAGCTGAGGGAGCCGAACCAAACCCCAACTTGGCCACACATGTATGAGTGAAGGTTCGTCCTGCAATTCCTGCAACCGCCCCCATTGCTGGAAAAACCTGGGTCTGGGGAGAGCGTTCCGACACGGCTCGCAGACAGCACTGCCACATCATGTGTTACGATGTTGCAACCAGAGAAACGGATCTGATGGAACAACTTTTAGCCAAAGAAGAGGAAGTGGAGCTACTGCAAGAAGAGATATCTAGACTGCGAGCACAGCTAGCTGACTGGAGGAATTTGCTATATCAGTTAGGTCAAGCCCAACAACGTGGCCCTGCAACGGCAGCACCAATTGCCATGGCTCCAGCACCTCCAGGAGGACTAGCGCCTCAACTTGAGCCCAGACCCTTCCAAGAGATGAAAGCCACTTACGAGGGAGAGGGAGCTACTCTCAACTACTTCTCCAGCGGGGCCTCCAACTACATGGCTGACTACGGGAACGGTTTCAGTGACAACACTGCCAGAGTGAGATATCTGAGCCAGCATCTGAAGGGTGAGGCGTCAGAATGGGTCTCCACCTTATTCAACACCCAGGCTGAAGAAACAGTGGACCTGCAGCTGTTTATGAACCAACTCCGAGAGAAGTTAGAAGACCCTTTTATACAAGAACAAGAAAGACACCAACTCAGGAAACTGCGCCAGGGAAAAGGAACCTGTGACGAACCTGATGGGAGGCGGTCTTGACAACAACGAGAGTGTTTAAGCTGATTGGCTGGTGAAATGGAACCTTGGATAGCCCAGGGGAGGGGCTGGTGGAAAGAGGAAAAATAACGGATTTTAACTACCTGGGGAGTGATTGAAGGGAGAGTGTGATTTGTGGTGTGTTTGGGAGAGGTTGGAGATTTGAAGAGTTCTGTGGGAGAGAGAACTGAGAAATTGGGTGTACAACAGATAGTGAATGAACTGAAAGAGGGAGAGAGAGAAAAATGGTGTGCTATTTATAAACATTTAGATACAAAACACATTTAAAGCAACAGTGTTACAATAAATGTTTGATGTTCCATGTTCCCTAAAACAGTGCCACAGAGTCATATTTTGAATCCTGGAATATACATGCTACCAATAATATCATCTTGATCTTAGTGCCAACAGTACCACAGTCTTGGAAAATATAAATCACTGCTGATCCTTACATCTGGGAGAAGGGCAGATTTAGGGAAGGCATTAAAGGGGGAGAGTCCTGAAAGGAAGAAGCCAAGGGGAGACAAGAGTAAGGAAGGGACTGAGTTCTCAGAAAGGGAGAACTGAGGCAGACTCATTTTTCCTGGCCCTGGCTTGATTCAGAGATCTCACTGGCTGTTCAGTTCTGAACACAAAGAGGTGTCAGGCTAGGCAAGCCTTGAGTGCAAGGCTTGGGTGCGCCTTTCGCACTCGGCACTGATGGGCGGTGTTTTTTCCCCCACGCATTTCACAGAACCATTGGAGAGTACACTCAGGAATTTAGAAGGTTAACTGCTAAGGTACCAAAATGGAAAGATGAAATACTGAGGCAGTCCTTTCAGGATGGATTGAACCCATCATTCTGGAAAGGTGCCTTTCCCAAGGAAATCCTGCCAGCCTGTTGGGCTGGATGAAGCTTGCAGGTGAAGCAGAGAGCCTCCAGGAAAGTGTTCAACTCACTCGCCAAAGACAGGCTCAAGAGAACCCCGGGAGCCAGAAAAGAACCCTTCCTGAGCAGCAATGAAAGGAAAAAACAGCTATGCAAAGGGACCTGTTTCATATGCAGAAAAAGGGGCCACATTGCCAGTGATTGCCAAGGCCAAGGGAAGACTACAGAGGAAAAGTCAACATCTCCCTCTACTGAACCTACAACTTGTAAAACCGAGAGCCCAAAGCTGCAGGCCAAGTGCTTGGTCATAGGGCCCTTTGCGCATGTCTGCGAGGGGAAGGATAGCCCCCGGCCTGCCTCTGACTCCAACAGCAATGAATGGACTCCGGACCAGTCTGCGAATGTAAGTACAGCCAAAACTTGGCATGTGTATGTTACAGTATTTTTACAAGGGACAGATGGGGAGTTAAGACAATACAAGGCGTTAGTTGACTCTGGATGTACAACAAGCTTGTTAAACCCCATAGTGGCCAAAGAACTTGCAGCAGAATTTGAACTCCTCAAAAAGGCCATTTGTTTATCGTAAATCAACAAATCACCTATGCAGGAATGTCCAGTCAAGGAAAGGATGAAACCCATTCCTGTCCAGGTGGGAGGCATCCAGGGGCACTTGAAATTCTTAGTACCAAGCAAAATTGGATTCCAAGTAGTCCTCGGGTTCGACTGGCTAAAAAGACATAATCCCAAAATCGACTGGACCCAAGGCATTTTAAAACAAAAGAACAACATAGACAAAATGCCCAAGACACGGATCACTCCTCCTGAGGAAATAAAAAAACCAAATGCTGCACTTAAGCTGAGCGCTGAAGAACTGCAGAAAATCCCAAAAGAATACTGGGACCTGTAGAAGGCGTTTGAAGAATATGAAGCAGATAAACTCCCGCCTCACAGAGACTTTGACTGTAAACTGAGATTTATAGATGGCGTCAAAATTCCAAAACCAAAAATCCATCCCATGAACAAACAAGAACTAGGGGCACTGAAGACATTCCTGAACAACATGTGTGTGTGTGGATTCAGTTCCTGACATGATATACTTAGCATGATCAAGAACTGGTGCTCCCTCAACTGGTGAAAGATTTCTACATGATTTTCCTCAAGTGGATATCTTCATTTAAATGTGATGTGTTTTGTTCTGTGATCTATTCACTGAGAGGTAAACACTGGTTTAATTTGTATCTCTGACTGCTGAGGAAGGTCATTTCCCTGAGGAAATCCTATCGTTGAAGGGAAAATAGGTTAATCACAGGGAATATACATTTATATCTAGTTGAATATCTAAATTGGTCTTCCCATGGAATCTCACTGAAAGTGATGGGAGTCAGATTTCCTAAAAATGTTCCAAAGGCACAGCACTATCACAGCTTCTCCTCCACAATTTGGTTGGTTAACAAATTGTGGGATCAGGCTGGTTGGTTCTGCCCCAACATCTACACATCTGTGGGGCACCTTCTCTTATCCTCTGCACATTGAACAGATCTTGAGGAAGGCACAAGGAGTGTTCTTGGCCATGAGGAAGATGCTATGAAAGTCCATAGCAGGATATTTATAGAAATCTCTCTCCTGTTGGTCTAATGCGTAACGTCAACTGGTGTGATCCCAGATGTCATACACACCATGAACAGATGAATGGAAGAGGAAATGTGAATAGCCCCAGAGACATTCCTGCTTCCAGTTGCTATCTGTGTAATCTTTGAAGGCTGAAGAACGGGTAAGTTTATATACAAAAACCATAATACTTTTTACATCCTAAGCCAAAGTCATTTGGCACTCATTAGAGCCTTCCTCTCAAAGCAAATAGAAGCTTTGGAAGAATAATTTTTATCAGTTCCCTAGCAGGAGAGGAAATGGTTAATTACTCCTCATCACATGCTAGAATTCCAGTAATGACCAGCAGCTGCTATTTGCATTTTTCAAAAATATGCTCATTAAATGCAAAGATGCAATTGCTATCACCACTTGGTCCAGCCCTTTAAAACAGCAATCCGAAGCAGATGAGTAAGCTGTGGAAACAGCCCACCACAATGACCAGCCTTCCACTGTCTGTTCCTTACCTTTACGGTAAATGTTTTAACCACCAGCCAGCACAATATAGTGATTTGAGCATTGGACTAGGACTCTGAAAAAAGCATGATATGAATCCCTGCTTGGCCATGGAAACCCACTTGGACAAGTCACACTCATTCAGCCTCAGAGGAAGGCAAAAGCAACCCCCCCCCCGGACAACTCCTGCCAAGAAAATGCTATGATGGGTTTGCCTTAGAGTCACCACAAGCCCAAAACAATGTGAAGTACCCAACATTAAGCAGATCTGTATGTCATTGCATAGATGTAATGACAGTACTAGTTATTTCTAATGAGTTATTTTCCCCGATTACTACCATACAACTACAGTACTTTACAACATGTGCCTCTTCTGCATAACTTAGATGGCAAAAAAAAGGGAGGGGCCTCCCATCTCTCTAGAACTGGGGAGCAGGTGTCTCTAATGAATTGCCTGCCCTTGCTAATGAACCAGAAAAGGCAATGCCATTTGGAGACCCACTCAATCCATCCACCCAGGCTCCTCCTCAGTGAGTAACCCCAGAAAAGCGGTCAGTAAGCCATTTCATTCTTCTTCACACCTCATTTTCCATTATTGAGTGGTGGAGAAACTACAAAAAACAAACATCAGCATTTCCAAATGGTAGGATTTTCTGTGGCCATCCTACTTGTCCCCACTCCAGTTTAAAACAAACAAACAAACAGTGATAAAGATCATCAAGAAAATGATATAGACATGAAGAAAGCAGACATGTTTAAAAAATGAAAATTCAGTGGAGAGAGCATTGGGCCCCTTCCACACTGCACAATTATAATACCATGATTCCACTTTGACTACCATGGCTGTTTCCTATAGAATCCTGATTGGCAGTTTAGGGAGGGGCATTGAGATTCCCAACCAGAGAGCTCCTCTAGTGCCTCATCCAAATATAAATTCTAGGATTCTACAGGATAGCCACAGCAGTTAAAGTGGAATCACAGTATCATAACTGTGCTGTCTGAAATAGGCCTTAGACTCTAGAGCAGCACTAAGAATTATGCGGCCTCCCAGAAACTGCTGGACTGCAATTCCCTGCATTGTTCATCACTGGCTAGGGCTGCTGGGAATTGCAGTCCAAAAACATCTGGTGGGATGCATGATTCCCACTAGATGTGACTGACATTTTCATAAGTAACACTGAATGCAAAAATACCACTGTGCTGCAGACATGCATAGTCATAATATAGAATTCTTCTGGACAGGGTAAGTTAGCAACCAATTACATTGAACCATCTCTCCTTATTCAAGTAAGCAGGCTGTTATCTACAGTTACATCTACAGTCTCACCACAGCATAATATTTGTACATCTCCAGTAATGAGTCCTTTCAAGGCACATGTGATTGTGATGCACGGTCTGAATGCAACAGACCAATGTGAGCTGCATAAGATTATTGAAAATTGTCTTTTCAAGCAAGCTCTATGAATTAGCCATTTGCATTAACCATCACAATGTACAAAATGCAAGTCTCAACTCTCAACAACTATGAACAATTTCCTGCTGAATTCCAACAATACAAACAGCATGTTCAGGAGAGAAAAGCCAATGCAAATAATGCCTTCTGGTGTTGTGTGTTTCTCCTTGGATAGATCACCTGGACTCCAGTTAGACAGCCCTCCCAAACTGCTGCCTTTCAGACCTGTTGAACTTCAGCTCCCATTGTCTCCAACCCAAAGAAGAATTGGCCTGCTGGGTGAGGATGAAGAGGATGGTCAAGCAAAGCATCTGGAACATTGGTGAAAGTGGTAACAGACAATGCATGGACTAACTGGGGAGAGGTCTTTAAAAAGATGATATCCAATTGACCAACTACCAGGCAGAGAAAGAGTGCCTGTGTGGCAATGATGGCTTGATCAACACAAGGTATTTTGCTGCCTGAAGCAGAGTAGCAAATAGCACTTTCCCTACAGTCAAGTCAAAGGCCAGCCAAATTATTTTGATATATAAGGGAGAAGAAAATCCCACAAGCTCCACTCCCCATTCCTGGCCATGAACACAACAGTAAGAAATTAAGGCCATGTTCTCTCTACCACACAAAAGCCCAGCTCTGGAGCACTTCTCAGCCCTCTATAGCTATGTGGGGGTGCATACAATGGGGAAAGAAGATGTCTACACCACCATTTTTGCAGCATTTCACTGTTCATCCAGAGGGAGTCCCTCACAGGTTACTGACATAAGTAACTAACAATCTGACACCCAAAATCTGTTGCGTGAGACAGTTGCCTCACTCAGCCTAATGGTTCAGTGATGCTGAGGGGAACCCTAGTCAACTGTGGGGATTTCAGCATCACATGTGCAGCTGGCCTGCTAGCTGAGGAACAGGAACCTACGGCCTTTCCACACTATACTGCTATGGCACCATTATTCCACTTTCAACATCTCATGGAATCCTGGGGTTTGTAGTTATGGGAGAGGCCAGAGGCCCCTCCCTAAACTGCAAACTCCAGGATTATATAAGCTGCTGAAAGTGGAATAATAGTGGTATAACAGTGTAGTGTGGAAATGGCCCAAGTATGCATTCATGTTCATTTACAGTTCCTCAGCTGTTTCTAGGCTCCCCACATGGGAGTTTGCTTCTGCTGGACTCTGGGTGTATAATATGGTAGTGCTATAATATGGCAATATCAATCACATAATTATAATGTTGTCACAGCCATAATATAATTATAGTTATATAATAATGGTCAGACTTGGCATTTCCCTCCATACATAGCAAGGCATGTCCAATACCATATTTTGAAATGCAGCATGCAAAAAGAATCTTGCTCAAAAAATCCAATGTTAGAAGAAAGTAGGAATCTGGTGGTCTTCACACCCATCATTCTCACAAAATATATGGGAATGAGGATGTTTATATAGGACTAACCAGCATAAAGTGTTTTCACCACGAGCTAGCATGGATATGGTGGTTTGAGACCAGGGTTCAATTCCCTGCTCAACCATGGAAATCCACCTTGGGCGCATCACACACTCTCAGCCCAAGAAAGCCCCATGATAGGTTTGCCTTTGGGTTGCCATAAGTTGGAAATGACTTGAAAGCACACCACAACAAAGACACAATATAGTCAAGCAAAGCTATGGTGTCAGCCAACCAATGCTCTATCACGCCTATAGCTTTGCAAAGGTCACCCCCATGCCTTCCCTCAATTCATTAGCCATAAAGTGCCATCACTAAATGGATACAAAGTGATTTATTTTGCCATTAGTCTTATCTGGCTTTCTAATGCAAAGTCTTTAATGAATATGCAAAACCTCATATATTTTATAATCTTCTCCATTTGATAAATGAACCCCTCAGACAGCTGCTTTGAGAAAATTATGCCTATTTCGGCTTATTTCACAAAGAACTTTTCACCCTTTAAAATTCACCATTAGTGGAAATGTGTTTTTTTTTTTCCTTTGATGACAACTTTGCTAAGAAGGATTGCATGTATTTCTAGCTTCTGACACTGGAATCATCAACTCCTCTACTTCCCTCCCCCCAAGAAAAACATTTCAAGAGAAATACTTGGGCAAGCCACACTCTTTGAGCCTCCAAGGAAGGCAAAGTAAACAAATCTTGCCAAGAAAACCCCCTGATAAGTTTGCCTTGGGGTTGCTGTAAGTCAGAAATTACTTGAAGGCACACAACAACAACAACAACAACAACAACAACGCAGGACTGTTCTCCATATCAATAAAACCCACTGCATTTTCCAAAGTGATAGCTAAGAGATGAAGGTCTCAATAAAAAGCCCCCATGTACCTCCCAGCTATCCAGGGAGTGATCAGTTTCAATTATGAACACAGGCTGCGGCACACAATGAAGGCAACTGAAGCACGCCATTTAGTTTCATTATGGTCTCATCCAGATGAGCTTTTCCCTTTCCATTTTCACAACAAGACATCCTCTGTCATCATAAAAAGATCACGCTTTATAGCCAAGCCTCTTTACTGCAGCTGAGATCCAACTGTAATTGGACAGGGCGTAAATCCTCGGTTTTATTTTTCATAGTGCTCTGTAATGTTCACAAAAAGGGCTTTTGAGCTCGGTGGGCTAATTTACATCCTGCCTATTCACAGTTCTGTAATGTAAACAAGAGGATATTTCTAACACTGAAAGCCTCAAATCTCTGTATTTTCCCACTTCGAGCCATTCTTCACATTTCTTTTCAGCTTAGTTAAACATATCTGTAGCCGTGTTCTGTATTTAAAAATGCTTCCTACGTGCCAATTGTCGGCAAAGAAATAATCATACAGCCCTTTTTGCAAACGGAGGAAGAGCATGCTGCCAAGACTATCTTTCACTGAATAAAATTATGGCAAATTCAATATGTTACCCTGAACTCTCTTTCATTAATGTCCTACTTAAACATTCATCATAGCCTAATAAACATGACTCAATTTCCCCAAGTATTTTCAGAGGATATCCTACAAAATACATCCTATTACTACAGGAAGGGCAGACAGTTTTTGAGGTGTTTTTTTTTTTAAATTTACAAGTAAGATATATCCTACATTAAAATTATCACTCACTATAGTCTCCAGTCCCCCCCCCCGCTTTTTTTTTTTTTTTGAGCCACAGAAATAACAATGGGACTCCCAATGCTACTAAGAAATAAACAGCAATTTCATATCAAAACAAACCTGTTGAAATGAAATATTCGGTTGAAGGAACAGCAAAACAAACTAATTGAAATGAAATAGTCAACTGACTGGGATCCAAATCGCAACAAGCCAAAATGCAAAGGAAGCTAGTCACAACTAAGAGTTGTTGATGTCTTTGGCTAAGGCCATTTCCGCATTAGCCTGTTATAGTGCTATTATTCCACTTTCAACATCCTATGGAATCCTGGGGTTTGCCCCTCCCTAAACTGCAAACCCCAAGATTCCATAGGATGTTGAAAGTGGAATAATAGCACTATAACAGGCTAATGTGGAAATGACCTAAGGATTCATCTAGACTGATTAAAAAGACCTGAATGGCTCAACTTTTATTCCTGTTTTTTCTGATGTTATTAGGCGATTCATACTCATTTTTTGTTTGTCCCAGAATATTTTCTGTCTTTTCCTAGTGCTGTCAGAGACTTTTCATACCACTTCCCCAGGGTGGTTTGTTTTAGCCCAGTATAAGATCAGAAAGAACTGGAATAAAATCTAGGAATTTTCAGTCAGTCTGGATGCAAACTGAAATGTCACGCATTCTCATGCTTCACACATCCCAGAGGTATCTACTTTCTTCCAGTGCAGCTTTTAGAGACACTGAAGGTTGCTCCTTTAGAACAGCAGGATTCTGTGAAGCACACTGGAAAGAAGGGAATATCAGCAAACATACCCTCTATATACAAGGACAGGGCCTCCTGGGGTCCCAAGCAAATGAAACAACAGTTTGTCATCACTTGCGGATGTCATTGATTTCAATAAAACTTGGCTATTGAAAACATCCAAACTACATGACCATAAGGAATCTGAACCATTTCAGGTTATAGGGAGATAACTGCACATTTTAATGCTACCTCTTTATCTTCAAAATAATTATCTACATGTAAAGAGCGATATATCAGGGTCTGACTATGCTATGTATAGAAAACATTGGTTTTTTAGGGAACACTTCCTTTGTTGTTATTTGTTGTCAAGTTCACTCCAAGAATCCAAGTCATTTAACTGTCCTATTCAGGTCTTGCAGACTCAGAGCTGTGGCTTCCTTGATTAAATCGATCTGCCTCTTTCCCTACTGCCTTTCCTTTTTACCAAGCTTTAATGGTTTTTCCAATAAGTCACATCATCTCATGATATGTCCAAAGTATGACAGGCTCAGTTTAGTCATCTTGGCTTCTAGGGAGAGGTTAGGCCCAATTTGCTCCAGGGTCCATCCATTTGTCTTTTCAGAAGTTCACAGTATCTGTAGAACTTTCTTCCAGCAGCACATTCCAAATGAGTTTTCTTCCTGTCAAGCTTTGACAGCCATCATCAGGAACTGGAAATACTATGGCCTGGATGATTCTGCTTCTGTTATTGGTTATTTGTTATTTTGTTATTTCATGATATGTCTTTACACTGGAGGATCTTGTCTAGTTCCTAGCTGCCTTTCCAAGTCTTAGTCTTCTGGTTTCTTTTCTACTGTCTCCATTTTGATTAATGACTGAGTCAAAGTGAATATTAGTCCTTGTTGAGGACTAATAAGTAAAGCCTCATTTCCTCTACAGATTTCATTATTCCAGTTCCAAAGTCACTGTAAATTAGTTGTCTTACTAACAATATCCTTATCCTTTACAGTAGCCAAGTTTAGGCACAGAAAACAGTCTAGAGCAGTGGTTCTCAACCTGTGGGTCGCGACCCCTTTGGGCGTCGAATGACCCTTTCACAGGGGTTGCCCAAGACCATCGGAAAATACGTATTTCTGATGGTCTTAGGCTCCATTCCCTCCTTGGTGGTGGTGCACAAGTGCGAGCCATGCACTCGCATCCTCCTGCCCCCTTTGGCCTGGGAGCTGTAGGCTGCACTGGCGGAGGAAGGGGCGGGGCGGTCACGCAACCAGGAAGCCAGTTGCGGGACGAAGGAGTAGCAAAGAGAGCACCTCGCGCAAGAACCTGCTTGCGTGAACGGCACCCCCCACCTCTGTGATAAGGTAACGTGCATAAAAGGCCCAAGAGCAGTGGTGTGCAAGCGTGAGCCATGTACTCGTGTCCTCCTGCCCCCTTTGGCAGGAGCGTGTGCAGCCACAGCGTCGCCACAACAGGAGTGGTGGTGTGCAAGCACGAGCCACACGCTTGTGTCCTCCTGCCCCCTGTTCAGAAGGGACTGAAATCACTCCCCTTCTCCGCTACCGGGAGAACCTCCCATCTGATGGGCCAGCTTGGGGGGGGTGGCGGCAGCACGGGGGGCAGGCCCCCTCCTCGCCACTGCCCCTACTCCTGCCCCTGCCCCATTCGCCATGGGGGGGTGCTGCGGAATGGCTGGGGGGCTGCAAGGCAGCACTTTTCCAGGGGGCGAGCTGCGCCCAGCGCAAAAGACAAAGGCACTGGGATTCCTCCCCCCCCGGCCAGGGTCAACACTCTGGAAACTTTTCCCACACTGCCCCCCCCAGCGGAAATGAGAGCAAAGCAAAAGCAGAGTCTGGGGGGTTCTGGAGTTTTTTCCTGGGGGAGACACGCGGCTTCTCTTTCCCTCCCTGCCCCGCCCCCCGTTCCTGGCCGGCGAGGTGGCCTTTGCCGGGGAGGAGGCATTGTAAATAATAAATAAATAATTTTACGGTTGGAGGTCACCACAACATGAGGAACTGTATTAAAGGGTCGCGGCATTAGGAAGGTTGAGAACCACTGGTCTAGAGCTTTGAATAATTAAAACAAAGATAGTTTTTTTAAAAGGAAGATGGTTGAAACCCTATTTGTTGGTTATAAGATAAATTCTTTGAATCAATGGAATTTGCATACATGTTTTTTCATCATTCACAGGGTCTACTCTAACTGGAACTACCAACAGGATTCAGGCTAATATAACACTACAGAAAATATTTGTGGTTCAATATAAGTTATGCTACAAGCTTAATGTTCTATTATTTTCTTTCTTAAATGGATCATACATTCAGAAGTTATTGTAGCCTTAAGAAGGTGGCTATACTTAAGCACAAGTTCTACTCCCTAACCACTCATTAGCCAATCACCCAATAAGCCTCCACCCTTTAACTCATTGACTGGTTCCAAGGACTTAACAAGATGTCTACTTTCTGGTGCTGTTTCTGTGTACTCCAGCACATTCAAGGATTCCCTCTCCTTTAATCTCCACTGTGTCCCAGCAAGCAGTGCACATAGCACTGTCACCTCACAGCACCCCACTGATATGTACTGGCTGCTCTTCTTGAAGATGTGTCACAGGCTTTTCTTTCTTTGCTCAGAGTCTTTCCCAAAGCTCTGTCCTCAAGTCAGCCCATCCTCTTTTTGTGGTTTTTTGCTCAGCTTTTATACTGTTATGATTTCTCCAGGCTTTGCCCAGTCCCAGACTGCTTTCAGCCCCTTCTTTAAGTCCATTTGGACTTTCTTCTGGTGCCTTCCACTACTGATTTCAGCATTCTTCCTCTTGACACTTTTTTTTTTTTTGCCAAGCCTGACTTGATATACTTTCCAGTGAGATTTCCAGGAAGAGTTATTTACTAACAGCTGAATAACATAGCTACTCCTGTTTCTTGCCAAGTTATTCTAGTACATCTTAAGTTTCATCTTATGGTTAGAAAGGTTGGTAACTTTTATACTTTTGGAATACATTAATAAAATGGTTTTTTATGTACAAAACGGCAGTTTAACTACAATTGCAACTCTTCTCCAATCCAAGCAAAGAAGACAAGACAGTTTATTTCATTTTGCAGTTAATGCTTTGCTTTTTGCTCATTCCATCAAAGGAAAGCATATTAACTTTTAACACATTCAACTTTTCCTCCAGGTAACAATTGTTTGAGGTATACAGCTGTCTTACTCATGCACTAGTTTTCTACAGTCTGAAAGTCTGTTTTTTTTAAAATGAGGGGAAATTAAAACATTCAGTTCTCCCTGAGGCAGCAACTATATTCCTTCAGGAAACATGTAAGCTATCATTTTGATAGGCATTTCAGCTCTGAATATCATTTAGCCAACAGACTGAGATATCCAAAATATTTCGTCATTCAGATATCTGGGAAACTGGAAGGGCTATTTCCATATTCCACAGAAGGAGACAAGAACTTTGGGAATGCTTGTTGAACAAAGGTAGCTGTGAACTCCATAGTTATTAAACAAAGCATTCCTTGCCATTAAGAAATGTATAGGTTTACCCCAGAAAACAATGCATGGCCTAATTTCTCTAGATAGATCTGCTCTAAATTGAATTTCCATTTCTGTGAAGGATTTAACATAAATTTTAAGGATGTTTATTTAAGCACAATAGTGCATACACAACGTTAAACAGAGCTCTGTTTAAAAGAGGCATCTTCACAAACTTTATATACAATTGCTTGAAGGAATTTTTTCCTTTTCATGTCCAGAAACTGATATGAATAACCATAGGGCATATCAGAATAGTCCAAGGAGTCAGTTCCTTAAAATGTTCTCACTTTGCATTCTGCATTCATCCTCCCTTTGCACCACTGGGTACAACATCCATATTTCAGAGTTGTTTTATTGCTGCCTTGCTCAGCTGGGACGAGAAACAAAAAAAAAAAGTCAATTAGATCAACCACTGAACTGGGACACACTGTTTGAGTAATGGCCCGAAACAGCAACATGCACAGCAGAGAAGCTTACGAATAGCACAGCTTGCCACTGCCGCTGGCCTGTGGCCCATCTATTAGCACCAATTCAGCATTACAAAAGGGTGAATGGGAGAGACAAGAAGGACTTGATGGGGTAGGAAAGAGAAAAATCTTGGATAAAAAATATATCAAAAAAGTGAGACTTTCAGTGTTATTCCAATGCAATTTATCTAGCATTATCTACTGGGGCTGAATGCCTGCATAGAATCTCAACTGCAAAATCTCACAAGAAATGGAGTAGCTGGTCAGGCTTGCATGGAACCATAAGCACATGAAGGGAACTGTGCTCCAGATAGCCTTCAGGTTGTATGGACAACCAGACCTTCCCCCAAAATCAGTAACGATCGGCTGCTGGAAAAGTTAACTTTTAGACTACAACTCCTAGAATACCCTAGCTAGCATAACCTGAAAATCAGCTTGCAGGCTTGGCTATAATGGGGCAGGCAGCAATCACAAGCTGGTTGGAAAATAAAGAGGCCATAACTTTTATTATTTAAATGATTCTAAGACTTTGGCCCAGGATGAGGCAGCAGTCTGCCTGCTGTGATGCAAGCATACCTCCACTTTGGCCAGCCTGCTGAAGGTAATCTTGGAGTGGCAACTGTGGGTACGGGCTGCTGTGTAGCTTCCTTACCACTTGGGAGTGATGCAAGATGACAGCCACTGAGCTGGGCATGACTTTGGGAGCTTGCACACCCAAGGTCTCTTAAGGGAACCATCAACATGGGAGAAATTATGGGCACCCACGATCCACACCCATACCACCTGCCAAAGGTTTGATAACAGCCGTTGAACAAGCACTGAGCATTTAAACAAAGACCACATACAGCCAATGTTAACACGAAGCCTCAAAGAATCTTGTTAAAGGGAGCATGGACAAGAAGACAGAGAAGTGTCACAGACCTGAATAAACACTCCCCAGCAAATCAGAGTGAAGCCCACCACTTCTATGTCTGTTGGAGGAGGTTCCAGGCCATGGCAGACAACCAGCCTACTGACTAGCTAGATTTCCAAAGGCCTGGGTACTGCTTCTGTGGGCCTCTAGAAAGACAACTAGACTCCTGAGAAGGAAGATGGGAATCTCAGCTTGCTCACTACCACTGCTGCTGATCTCCTGCAACCCAAGGATGCTTCATTGTGTCCTATGCAAGCTGAGCATGTGGCATCTACAGCATGCACTGGTTCCACAGTGAACTTTCCTCAGAAAGCACATTGATTTGGCTTGTTCTTTTCTAAAGGGGGTGGGGTGGAGGAATGAAAACCTCTGCATCTAATTGGAGTATTGGATGATGAATCTCCGTATTATTCAATCTAGGGACAAATGTCCTTGCACCTATTGCCTATGGATCAATGCACACCCCCACTGAGCCATAAGTCAAGAATAGCTGTGCCATAAAAGGACAAAGGGCAACTCACACCAAGCCAAAGCATATATTTGTAGCTAGAGAATGCGTGGCTGACTTTGCATTTCTCTTCCTCCCTACTCATCTTTTTCTTTTTGTGCTCCACGTTTATAAGCCTAAGGAAAGGGACTGTCTTACTACAATAGGTCCCTTATATATAAAAGTCACAGATTTACCTTGAATAACAAAAAATATGGATAATGAAATTCTATTGTTTTCAATGAGATTAACAACATAAGTATGGAGATGAGTATTCAACTTGGAGAGAAGGCCATGACAGAACTTCAGAATCTAAGGGAAAGAAGGCTTTGTAGCCATTGTTTGCAGTCCAAAGCCATTGTGGTCCAAAAAAGGATAAGAACAAAAAGATTTTCAGACTGCATTTCAGATGAATAAGTTAAACCATAGATACTGATCATGTGGTTACAGAGGACCTACTGTACTGAATGTGGTAAGCCTCTGTAAGACCTTTTTTCAGCTAAAGGGCAGGGTAAAAATATTTTTGCAGAACAATCCTACCTGCTGAGTTGGGAAGATTCAAAAACAAAGAGGTTGATCCA
The DNA here is from genome assembly GCA_948474755.1 of Ctenosaura bakeri. Classification (NCBI taxonomy): domain Eukaryota; kingdom Metazoa; phylum Chordata; class Lepidosauria; order Squamata; family Iguanidae; genus Ctenosaura; species Ctenosaura bakeri. The sequence goes on along the minus strand of CAOLHI010003912.1, from coordinate 124,397 downwards.
AAGCCTGCATAGGTCCCTGACAGCAGAACAAAAAGGAAGGAGAGACTCCAGGTATCTCTTTCATTTTCGTACTGCTCTCCCCTCTCTCCATTTCCCTGGAGTGATGACCTTCCTATTACAATTTCCAGAGGCAAATTACTTACACCAGTTTTAGGTCTCAAGTAAATTTCCCCATTTCCAGTGGGTCCTATGGGGGCTGGGAAACCTTTGGATCCTGGGTTTCCTCCTCAGTGGCCCATGACATACCTCTCTGAACCTGCCAACCTTTTCAGCTCTGCTGATACTGTAAAGTGCTGGGGAGTAGGGCCACATTAAGGTTTTCATAGGCCCTAGGCACTCTTGTAGTCAGCTCTCCACCTTGCCTTGCTGTACCACTCAGGATGTTTTTGTAGGCCCTAAAATCCTTTTTTCATAGGCCATAAAATTTTTGTAGACCCTAGGCACTGTGCCTGAAGTACCCTAATGGATAAGGCAGCCCTGCTGGGGAGGTTTTAGGAGAAGAAGAAGAGATTCCAGATCTATCTCCCATCATCATCCCTCACAAATGTGGATTTTCTGAATGATCCTATGGCCTCTGTGACATTTCTGGGGAGTATAGTATTGCAGCCAAAACAAAGGAAATAACAAAGGTGGAATCATTCCCAAGATCACTTGCAAGTGTGAAGTTTAAGAGATTTCTTTCTTGACCCCACATATTCTATGATATCAAGGCTGGATATCAAATCTATCCAGTAATTAATATGGCCTCTCTCCCTGATGTACAAATTTCTGTTTCTTTATGTGGAAGTCCCTGGTTCCCTCTGTCAGATAAGGGTGGGGCAGGAGGCTTCTATGTTATGAAAAAACTGTGGTCAATTAGAGAAAGCTGTTTAAATCATGCAGCGGGCAAACCACAAGCTGATAGCTTGCGTGGCCATCACATGCGTAAGATTTTGGGGCTTGCAGGGTGCAAAGTACTCTTTATAGCCTATCCATACACTTATTCTCTTTCTTTGTAATAAAGTCTCAACTCTGGATACAGGAAGGGCAGCAGCCTCCAACAGATGGAAAACAGATAGACAATATTAAGTTCATCTTGCACCTTCTTTCCTATCACTGATTCTTTAGCAGTAAGCACAAGAAAGAACTGGTTCAAGTCCCAAATCCCCAAAACAGTTACTTTTCCAGGCCTGTTGCTTATACACGCAGTTAAATCTTATTGTACTTATTGAAGACTTCTGCAAATACCAGCATGTATTGCTAAGATGTAGACAAGGCAAAGGTCAACAGATAGCATTATAGGTCACGAGAGATAGTTGCCCAATCACGGAGAGAAAGGTGAGAATCTTCGAGATGTTTTGATCGAAAATTCTTGAGACCACAAGGGAGAGAGAAAGAACAAAGGAAACATCAAGACATCAACAAACGGGAAAGGATGCTAGTAGAGACAGGCATAGGCCGTCTCCTGCCCCCCCAAGCATACCATCTCAAAAAGGAACAGCAATGTGAGTAATTAGAAAGTACTTAGTTATGTTATTAGGTTCTTTTGTTATTTTGGAAGTTTGGCCGATCTGGAGAATCTATCTGTTCTTGTTACTACTTGGAATTATTAAGTGTACCTGAGGATTATTTTCTTGTTTACTTTGCATGTCCTAGAATGAATACTTTTCTGCAAAATCTGTTTCCTCTCCATTCCCATGCATTCCTCAGTAACATGCGTAGATAGGATTTCTTTCGCCCAGAAGGGGGAGGTGAGGGAAGGGAAAGGATCTTTAAGCATAGAGACTGTTCATTCCGAGGCAGCGGCCCACTGCATTGCTATAGATTGGGTTAAATCTGTGGGTGGTGGCAGCTTATAATTAAAAGAATTTGGGGGAAGTTCCTCGCTCCTATTCAAGGCAGAAGTCAGCATTGAGTGGGAAGAGAGCCCCCTTTTCCCCCAATCGCCACATATGCCCGACATGCATTTTCTACAATTCTCTTAAAGGAACTGTACATCTAAGTTGAACAGTCGAATATTAAGAAAACAAAAATAATAACCACAGATTGTATATACAACTTTATAAAGTGAGTAAAGAAGACATTGAAATAATTACATATTTTCTGTACCTTTGCTCAGTCATTAATCATAATGGGAACTGGAGTGAAGAAATCAGAAGCCTATGAAGGAAGTAGACAAGATCCTGAAGTGTAAAGACAGATCATCAAATATCAAAATCAGAATCATCCATGATATAGTATTTCCAATTTCTGTGTCAGTATTGTTCAAGCTGGAATGTGACGAAAGCTAACAGGAAGACCATTGAATGTGCTGCTAGAAGAGAGCTCTGCAGATACCATGGACTGCCAAAAAAGCAAATCAAGCCTAAACTTTCACCAGAAGCCAAAAATCACTAAACGGAGACTCTTATGACTCAGTATATAAGAATACTGTTCAGTAAAGTGGAAGGCAGTAGCAAAAGAGGAAAACTTCATTATAGGTGAATTGACTCCATCAAAGACTCCAAAGATTGACTCCAGGACCTGAGCAGGGCTGTTGATGTCTCTCACTACCAGAAGTGGAAGCCCAATCTGAGGGCAATTAATAACAAAACACATCACAGGCAAGCCATGGTGTAATCCTTCAAAATGGAAAGGTGGGGAATACGGAGGAGAGGTCAAGCAGCTCCTCTTTCCTCAAAGCAAAGTTAGGGTTGCATTAGCTGGAAGGGTTGGAAAACCTGTAATATCCACCAAAAACAGAGTTAAGAAAGAGAACAAAGCTACCAGGAGGCTTTAAGGTTATTGGCTTGCAGCTTGATGCTTACTTGTGGCTAAACAAAAGCTGCATGCAAAGCCCTTGAGTTTACTGTTACCACTACCACCCATGTGCTGGCCTTTTGAAAGATGAACAATGAATCAATCATGCTTGCAAGGGTTCCTGAGAACAGGAAGAACTTAATCCAGTCATATAATGCAAGCCTTTTGTGCATGAAATATTTGTACTGAAAGATGTTTGTTGTCTGTTTGTTGCAGGTTATCTTACACCATAGAGTCCTGTGACAACAGATGTTAAATCTTCAAATACAATTACTTCAAATGACTGTATTTTCTTTCTCAGATAATGCATTTAAAGGGTTTGTTTAATACAAGAATCACAGTAGCATTGTTGTTTTTTCAAGAGACAACAGTAAGACATTATTTTCTTAGCAAATTAGTTGCCAATCGTGCTTTCTGCTTCGGTAGATTTTTCCATTTGTATATTCTCTTTAATGTGATTTTTACCTTCCCTCAAAATTTCTTCGGAAAGATTACCAGGCAGTAGAAATTTCATTGACAGATTATAAATTGAAGCAGACCCAGCCAAATGTGATAGATTAAAGCAGAGTCAGTCTCCTTTTGAGAACTGCTTTCTTAATTTGTCTTGTCATCTCATCATAATAACTTGACCCAGTAGCAGGTTAAAATATATGTATTTCCTTTTTTGTTATTTTTATCTAGTGCTCTTGATGAGCAAGCTACATGGAAAATGTTGCCTAGCAACCCAACATCTATTCCAAAATGGAGCAGAAAAGAAATTACTTAGTGGTCGCCTCCATTACCTCATCATGATGGCCACAGCACTGCTGCTAGCGCCTGAAAGGCGGGTCTTCTCTCTTGAGCTGCCAGACACACACTGCACAGAGCTGATCTGACTCAGGTCTGTCCTCACTAGAACTGGACCAAGTTTTCCTGTTCTATGTCCTGGTGCATTTTTTTAAAGCAAGTAAATTGTAATTTTAATGTCAGTCTGCTGCTCTTAAGTACACTTGTATTTTCTACTGAGAATATAGGTGGATGAATAGATGGACAGAGCGTATATGTGTACCTGTACATGCTCACATATGCAGTTCCGAAATCCCAGTTGATGGAGATAGCAAGGCAGTCTTTGCCTGGCCACGAAAATTACTTTTAATCATTGCAGCATCAAACTTCACCTTTAATCTTCAATAGCAAGCGAACATCTGAAGGGAAAGGGGTTGATCACATCAGGCACCCAGTCAGAGTTCTTAGCTGTTTATACACAAGTTATTTCACCTTGTTGAGAAAGAAACCATTTCTTAGTGCCACGGTCTTCCTGTTGTACAGCACTGGCTTCTGGTCTGTCTGGGAGTCCAATTCAAAGTGTTGGTTTGACTGCAGGTGGTGAGCTGACAAATGGAGTTTTCTGGAGTAATATTCTTTCTTTGGAGTGCCTTTCGCAGGGCAAACTAACCTGGTGCCAACCTCAGCCTTCACCACCTTTAAGACTTTACTTACCCAGGCTTTTTTAGATGTTTATTTTAACAAATAAGTAATTTGAATTTTATCTGGCTCCGACTTTAATAATCTGCTTTTCATGTTTATTATGTGTATGGTTTTATTTACTGCAGGTGTTTAGCTTTACTTTAGAAAGGCCACGATCAGTATTTCTGGTACAGTGGGTCTAATCTGTCCCTAAGACGTCTTGCATAATCCTTACCAAGCCTTGCTCAATTGCTTTAGGATATTTCTTGCAATGCTTAGCCCTTTAATAGGGGTTGACAAAGGGTAGGTCTCCAGATGTCACTTGACCCACAGTTCCCAGCGTTCCTCACTTTTGGCTATGCTGGATAGGACTGATGGGAACTGAAGTACAGCAACAACTGAAGGGCTGCACTTTGCATATCCTGCACTACAATGCTCAAAAACCATGCAGACCATCTTAACATAGTGAAGCCAAGTAGTACAAATTTAACACAAGGCTGGAAACCGCCCTCTTTGCCATTTGTGGAATATACCCAATTGGTGCAAAATGCAAATCTTTCTTCCCTAGTTTATCCTCTACAATCTTAAGAAATTTCTTATCTGTCCTTATGTTGTCACCATCTCCACTTCTTCCATCTGTGAAGAAACCTGTGATTGTACCTGATGCCAAAATGCATTTAAAGGATCAGAGCATGTTATTACATAGCAAGGGAAACCCTGAGCTACACAAGCTAGATCTTCCTAGGTTTTTTTTAAATCAGCTTCCATCTCTCCTATCTACAAGGCAGTGACGAGAGAAGACAGATGTGCACATTTGCTATCTTTGTGTTATTGCTTCAGAACATTTGCTTCCATGGATTCTAAGAGGACAAATGAAGCACGTCTTCAAGTACTCTGAACTGCAAGTGCAAGGAGGAACATTTGCCCCTTGCCACATTCATCCTATCAGCTCAATATAGACTCTTGCTGTGGCTACAGAACTAGAGAAACATGGTAAGCAATCCCACAAACCACTTTCTTGTCACTGCCATTGTAGGGTCAGATAGCTACCTAACACAGCCACTCCAACCTGGTGATCTCCAGATGCTCTGACTGCAACTCACATTCATTGCAGCCAGCATGGCCACTAGTTAGGGATGGTAAAAAACAGAATTCAAAGCATCAGTCTGGAAGATACTAAGCTGGGGAAAGGCTGGCTTACACAATGTGCTTTGAACCTAGAGTATGCTGCACCCTCAAAGCCATGGATCCAAGTTCTAGGAGGCCACAGTTCCTCTACATGAGTCCAGTACATGTCATCAGCCAACTCCAAGCCTGTGCTAACAAGTGAAACCTGTCAGGAGGAACAGGTCTACTACACATGGATCACCTAAGTTTAAACAAGAGCAGGGATCAGACATACACTGAACCACAGATAGCAATTTGCACTACATTACTTTAATACTCTTTCAGTATACAACACTATTACAAGGTTGTCAGACTGACAACTGGAGAGGGTTCCTATATGTTTAATGGTTGTGTAAGAGAGGGAACTTCAGCAGCATTTAACCTGGGTGCATGACAAGCAACACTTGTTCAAATTTTTTCATCTACACAACAGTTAAAGGTACAGGAATCCTTTCTAGTTTTCAATCTAGTAACCCTAGTCATCAAGCATTATCAAGATGCACATGCAAAACAACAGACTGCATTGAAATGAAATGCGAATAACACTTCCAGTTGTGATTTGTCCTTTGAAGGGTGCACATCTTGCACTTTAGCCCAAAATGGTTTCCAGAGGATCTAACAAAGACCAACAAAAAGGCAGGCCCTAAGAATCACAGCACAAAGAAAAACAGCTAGAACAGAAGAGGAAACACGAGCTTAGGCGCTGGTTTGTAGATACAATGAGCAGTTGGAATGGAAAACAGTTCAAAGACAAGGGAGGCTGGTCAGCAAAACTGATACACCAGTCCTGATGCATGTTGACCTAGCAGCAACTGCCAGGTGATGACTGATGGACTCAGAAGCACAATGGAGGTGGTTCTTTAGCAGAGCTGACGATAGTCCTCCTTCCCATCATTCCTTCTACTACACATGAAGCACTATGCTGTTTAACATATGCAGCTACCTTTTTCAGCTCTCCTCCACATTCTATCAACATCTGAGGTATGTTTGGTTGGAACACTGAAGTGGTCCCCCCGGAACTACCTTAGTGGTGCCCTTCTTGTATGGCAAAGTCAGAGCATCTCCTTTTTTCAGCCTGACTGCTCTCCAAATCCTATGATATGACCTTCTTGTTGTACCATTTTCACCATGATATACAGAGGCATACTGCCTCTGGTAAGGGAGATGATATCTGGTCATCCTGACTAGTAGCCATTGATTATCTTAACCTCCTAATCTGCAAACAATTTTACTGGTTAGGTTAGGAGGTTAAGATAATCAATGGCTACTAGTCAGGATGACCAGATATCATCTCCCTTACTAGAGGCAGTATGCCTCTGTATATCAGTTGCTAGGAAACAGCAGCAAGGAGCTATTGTGCTCATGTTCTTCTAGCAGATTGCCCACAGGAAAACTGGTTGGTCACAGTATCTAGACTGTTGAACTAGGCAGGACTTCAGTCTGATGCAGCATGGATTTTTTGACGGTCTTAGCTTTATCCTGTTTCTACAGTTCTGATGTGTACTGTATTTGTAATTGTTCTGGTTTTGCAAGCTTCCTTGTGAAAACAGTATGAGGAAAGGCAGGTCAAACATTTTAATGATAAATACTTTACCTGGAAACAGCTCTCCAAAGCATCAGGCAGAAGTTTTTTCAAAATTCTCCTACCAGTTCCTTTTAACTTACATGTTAGAAATTGAACAAAGGACCTACTGCACACAAAACATGTACTTTACCATTTCCCAGCTAGCCCTCGGGCACGCTTGTGTATACAAGGACCTCTATGGAATTGGTTCTTATCCTCTCTTTCTCTCTCTCTCTTTTTATCACTATGACAATGCAACAAACTATTATTGAACCTGATAAATGTGAAAAAATGAAAATTATCCATTATGATGTTTGTCTAGATCCATAGGACATAACAGATTTTGACATTTAAAAAAATATCCATAATAAGCATAGTTTAGTCTGATTACATAAGTCTGTTTAATTAAAAAGATTATCTAGGGTGTTAGATTATTAGTTTCCACCAACTGTCAAACATGAAGCAGTAGGCAGATTATGGCTATTGAGCAGCATCTGCTGGTGAATTCTATGTATAGTCATTTTGACAATCACAGCTCTGCAAATCAAAGAACCAGAGATTATAGCAGAATTGCTGAAGACAATATTCTTTGAAAACAATTGTCTAAAACAATCCAGCACCTCAGTGGTAACCATTAATGGACAGTGATTCTTGAACGCATGAGATGTGGCTCATTTAATACTTAAGTCCAATGGTATCAACTGCTCTGCAGAAATCCCAGCTCAAGGTCTTAGTATGAACACTTATCTGTTCCCATGTAATTGCCATCAGCAGAGCTCCCTCAAGATCTGATCTGAAAAGTGCTGGGCACTGGCTGATGTTGAAAAGACTTCTACATCCAAAAATTGGAAGTTATGGAACTTGCAGAGGAAACATTCTTCTCAGAAATCTCTCCAAGAGCAATTCTGAACCTGCAGCATAAGAAACTAATGGAGAATTGGTGGCAGTTGTTAAATCCAGAGAAGGATATTTTTGTGAGAGGACAGAAGCAATGCACAAAGATATTTGTGACAAGGCTTCTAAATGTACAGGAAGGAATGAGAAGCTTGAGGGATCTAGCAAAGTGATATTCTGAACAGGTACATCATTTGATAGTACACTTACTGAAGAAAGGATAAACCAATGAAATGTTGGGGGGAGGGCAGAACAGAGTTGGGGTAAAAAAGCTCTGACCAGACAACAGCAACAAAAAAACTGGTCAAGAAAATAAGAAAGCCTGCAGAGTAACTCCTTTTTCTGCCTACCAGTGGGCTTGCAATTACTAACACAACAATCTCATTTTTAAGATTGTCAGTAAGCTACTCAAATTCTATACTCCAATTTCTTTTCAGACACCCAAGGAAATACTGCCTTTGGGAAGAGACAAGAGCTGTAAATTTCTCTTTTATTAGTTCACACTCTTCTCTCTCAAAAAGGGAGAGAGAGAAAAAAAGGCTGAACTATACACAATGTCCGCTTTCTATATACTGATGATTTCCCTTTATATCCCCAAATTTCCATGCAATATGTGTAAAATTAAGCACATTTTCTTCCCCCTGCATCTTTTTTCCCTGATCCCACCCCCTGGGACTGAGGTATTTCTGTTAAATCAAATGGAAGGCTCTGAAATTTCTCTAAGGGTAGTTTCAGTGACTTCAGTAGGACTCAGAGAAGTGCTTCTTGCAGTGTCAGCCTGCATGATAAATTGGAGAGAGTTATCACACTTTGTCTTGCCTGTAATCAAATATCGGGAATACAGACCCAGCTTTTCCCAAGAACTGATATACTTTAGACTTCTAATCTATATAAAACAATTCAGCCGCATTCAAAACCCTAATTATACCTTGAACAATGCCATTCTGTCAAACAAACTATTCCTAAAGAAAATTTCTAATTCACATGTCTTTTCTTGAAAGCCTTTAATAGAAAATGGACTCGGAAAAACCTATGTGAGTCACTTAACAAATCAGACTCTTTGTGCTGCTTCCAAGGTATAGTGTTGGTTCTGCAGTTCAGCAAGAAAATATAGTGATTCATGTAATAAATAACTCTTCCCATTCAGTTACACTGATGCACCATTCAGCACTTAAACATTTGCAAAGCACAGTTTTCTTTACATCTTTTCAGCACTACTCTGTGGATTCACAGCTGGAGGCAACCAACCGTACAGAACTGCTTACACAAAATCCCTGAATCTATCATGCGCTCAAATTGATGAAATTTTGGCTTTACTTTGAACAGAAATCCCTCTATATCATATAACAAACCACTTTTAAAACATTTTTCTTTATATAAAACAGGCTTTGGCACACAGCATGGACAACTATTGCCCAGAAAAAAAGGAGACAAAGTCTCCTTGGGTTCAGAGAATTAGTTCTACTGTTCTTTGGAAACATTTCCTGGTGTGCACGCGCACATATCAAGGAATTATGGCCTGTGGAAAATATGGCCACTTTTTGTTTTGGCATTACAACTTCATTAATAATTGCCATCTCTCATGTTGCAATAGAAACAATGTTTTACTATCTGTTGATATCTTCCACAGTTTGTCTGCAGTAGCATCAACGAATAATGGGAAAAAATACCCGCAGGAATCCATTTTATGGGTGCTCTTGGCTTGTCTTTTAAATTACATAAGATAACTGAAACGGCATGTGGTCTTCTTGCCCCAGCAAGCAAAATTCACATAAGCAGATTCTCTCCCCTCTGCAGGCAAGCAAATGAAAACACAGCCACAACTCATCATTCATCTGGTTCCAAATGAAGTACTAGATGGGGATGTTGCTATAATATTATCTTCACTCAAGGTCAGTTTGGGCATATGGATCATTCTACAGATGGCAAGCATTACAGAACACCATTCCAGGTCATACACAATAAGACTTACAGTACATAATCCAACAAATAATTTGTTATAACAACACTGTACCATGTAGAGTACAAACCACCAGAACTATGTGTCAACCTCTACGAAGTTTCCAAGGCTTGAAAATAATCCAAGAGATCACGTCGTTCACAGAATCAAGAACCTAAACCTTGACTATTTTTCCCTACATAGTAGATACTATATAAGACTAGGACTGAGTAACAAATGTTCTCTAGCACATCTTACAATTATTTTTTTTTTGCAGTTTTGTGTGTTTGTCTCATCACTTTAGAGCTTAAGTACCACTAATAATACGATAATTTACAAAGCAGCCTTTACTGGATAGTGCAACACATTCAGTTCTCTCCATATCGAAAAGCAAAGCAATTTAGTAATATTATAGCTACATCAATAATTACTATTTAACCAAATACTTTCAGCTTCTCATGTTATGTGTTTATAAGTATTTCTGTAAAAGAGAGAGAGAATGAGAGGGAATGGAAGAATTACACATTTCTGATACATGTAAAAAGAATTAGTAAGTAAGAACTCCACAAAACTGGAAGTATGTTACCTCAAGATGTATGACAACTTTAGAATTAATTACAGTTACACTTAAGAGCACAATCTTACATATTTTTACTTTGCAATCCTCCACATTGTAGTCTACAGAATATACAAAGCCACATATAGTAAACAGACTTACTTTGAGAGAGCACTTTAGAGTGGGATTTACTTCCATGTAAACAAAATAGTTTGGAAATAATTTACAGCAACATTTGTGCAACCTGATATAGTACACTGTTCTAAGTTTACAAAGCATTAAAAGAATTGTGATGCATCAGGCCACAAGTAAATTTGAATAGGGCAAGTGTCTCTTTAAACAAATCTAATTTAATTTTATTTACCATAAGACCCAAGTTTTCACACAAAGAATGGCATGGAATGTAGATGAAAACAAAGGAAGAGTATTCAAGTAGAAGGCATCTCTCAACCAAATTAGTTTTCACTATCTGTTTTCTAGTGATACTCATGCTTGCATGAATACTGCAATGGTAAAGACAATCATGATCCATTTTAATTCAAAAGCTGATTATAACCATAAAATTAGAAAGTGCACGTATCAAAACATTTTTAGAAAAGGAAATAGTTACTTTAGTAGGTATGTATGTTTATACAATTCAATAAATGCTTCAAAGAGGACATTAAATGGTGTATGGTTAACATATCAAAAAGGCATCAATTCTTTAAAAGAGTTACAATTCATATTTACCAAATACTTCTGTACTACAGTATTCATAACTGGCTGGAATGAAAACTGTTTTATGGCACAGCATCTTTGGTATAGCACCTGGAAGTGCATGCAACTTGGCCAGCAGGGTCTAGTTTATATTTTAAGTGCATATCAACAGCTGCTTAAAAGAAATGTCCATTTAAATATATTATTGCAACAGCAACCTAAAGCACATATGCAATATTGATTGATTATACATTTTAATATACTTTTCCAATGTTATGTAATGGTCATGTTTTCAAGTTAGCTTGCATAAGAAGGAGAGGGCACAGCCAAATTTCCTCAAGGAGAAATTCAAACCATTTCGCCTGTTTCTTCAGTTTCACATAAAGCCAGAGCTGAAACAGAAAAATTAGGATCATTTATATATTTCTCTACAGAAAACCAAAACTATTTATAGTACTGAAACTTCTGTCTTAAGAAACCCATGCTCACTTTAATAAAAACCAGATAGATAGATTATGAATGTACAAATATCACATGACACCAGCTTCTCCTAATTGCATATGGACAACAACCATGCCATATAAAAGAAATGCAGTTTACTTTTACTCTAATGTGCTAGCTTTCCAAATGAAGGGAGTAAAACAGTAGTGTAAAAGAGGTATATTTCAGAAATAGCTGTACAATGTGCATTTTCTATATAGATAAATCAACTGTAACAATCCCCTGCATCCTATGCCTAGATCTGAATGAATTTACAATGCAACATTTGTGAAATATATATACTATGTTAATATCAACAATATGACAGGTAAGAACAGGTTGCTTACCTGTAACTGTGGTTCTTCGAGTGGTCATCTGTGCCATCATACACTAGGAGCTTTAGCGCCTGCGCGGTAGCGTTCGGAAACTTCTAGAGCTTGTTCGCTTGGCGGGAACCCCTCCCCCACGCCGGTACTGCGCATGCTCCTCCCGCCGAGCAACGGTCTCTCCTCAGTTCTGTCGTCCGCCGTAGAACCTACAGGGACCTGAGAAAGAGGGGAGGAAGGGCGGGTGTGTATGATGGCACAGATGACCACTCGAAGAACCACAGTTACAGGTAAGCAACCTGTTCTTCTTCTTCGTGGTCTCTGTGCCTTCATACACTAGGAGACTGTGTAGCTTACCGGTCGGACGGCGGGTCAGGTCCTACAGCACGGAAGCCAACACCTCACGTCCAAACCGGGCATCTCTGCGCGACCGGCAGTCGAGCCTGTAGTGGCGCACGAAGGTCGATGGTTGGGACCAGGTCGCCACACGGCAGAGTTCATGCAGGTCAACTCCTCGCAGGAGGGCCGCAGAAGTAGCCACCGCTCTGGTGGAGTGGGCTCGAAGCAGGACTGGCGGAGGCTTCCTCGCGAGCTCATACGCCAGTTCAATAGTCCTCACCACCCACTTGGAGAAGCGCTGGGTGGACACTTTGAGGCCCTTCCGACGTCGCCCATAGCAAACAAAGAGATGCGGCGTCTGTCGGAAGGAAGCAGTCCTGTCCTTGTAGAAAGCCAATGCCCGACGCACGTCCAGGGAGTGGAGGGACCGCTCCAACGGTGTCGTCGGGTTCGGGAAGAAGGCAGGCAGGATGATGTCCTGGTTGAGATGGAAACTGGACACCACCTTTGGCAGGAACGAGATGTCAGGTCTCAGGACCACCTTGTCCCTGTGGAAGACCGTGAAGGGCTCATCGGAACGAAGAGCTGTGATCTCACCCGCTCGCCTCGCTGAGGTCACCGCTACCAGGAAGGCAGTTTTCATTGTCAGGAGCCTGTCATCCGAAGTCGCCATTGGCTCGAAGGGCGGCTTCGTCAGCTGCGAGAACACCAGCGAGAGGGACCACGGCGGTAGCGGCGGCGATACCGGCGGGTAGAGATGATGAAGTCCTTTCAGGAACCGCTTAACGGTATCGTTCCTGAAGAAGGCCGAGGCAGCAGATCGTGGCGGTTGGTATGCCACGATCGCGGAGAGATACACCTTCAGGGATGGAAACGCCAGGCCCTGTTGCCGGAGGTGCAGGAGGAAGTGCAGGACGGTCGAGAGCCCCGCGGGCGATACCGGCTCACTCCTCTCGTTAGCGAAGGTCAGGAAGCGTCGCCACTTGTATTGATAGTTGCGACGGGTGGATTCCTTCCTGGCCGCGACAAGGACGGTACCGAGCACGGGATCGTCTAGTGCGATATCCTCCAGGCATGGAGGGCCAGGCGTGGCAGGTCCGGATGGAGGACTCGGCCGCCGGAGTGGGAGAGCAGGTCCGGTGTCGGTGGCAACCGGAGCAGGTCGTCTCGTGCGGCTTGTAGCAGGGGTGCGAACCAATGTTGCCTCGGCCAGTACGGGGCTACCAGGATCGCGTCGGCTCGGTCGGCGAGGATCTTCGATATCGTCCGGCCGAGCAGCGGGAACGGCGGGAACGCGTAGAGGAGTTCCCCGGTCCACGGAAACTGGAAAGCGTCCCCGATGGAGGCACGATCGTGGCCCGCTCTGGAACAGAATCGGCGACACTTCGCGTTTTCCCTGGTCGCGAAGAGGTCGATCGATGGTTCGCCCCAGCGGTCCCGAATCAGTCTGAACGCCTCTCCGGAGAGAGACCATTCGTGATGGGATGAGGTGTCCCTGCTGAGGGCGTCTGCCGTGGTGTTCTCCTGCCCGGCCAGGTGAACCGCCACGGGATGCGTGTGCAGGCGAATGCACCATTCCCACAGGTCGAGCGCGATGTCGAGCAGGGTCGTGGAATGAGTCCCACCTTGTCTGTTGATGTAGCAGACGGCGGTGGTGTTGTCCGTCAGAATCAGGACCGTGCGCCCCGCCACGGCATGGCGGAACGCCCGTAGGGCTTTCCAGACGGCGAGCAGCTCCAGCGCGTTGATATGGAGAGCGGTCTCGTCGTCGGTCCATCTGTCGCGGACTCTGAGATCGCCGCAGTGGGCACCCCATCCATACAGGGAGGCGTCGGTCGTTACCGTCACCTTCGGTGTCGGCTGTTGGAAAGGCATCCCTGACATGAGATTGCATCGCGACTGCCACCATCGGAGGGATGAGCGGACGTCTCCCGGCAGCTGCAGTCGGAGTGTCTGTTCGTCTCGCAGGGGGTCGAATATGCGGACGAACCAGTGTTGAAGAGGTCTTGCTCTCAGCCTGGCGAGATATGTCACAGCGGTCGTCGCAGCCATGTAGCCCAAGAGCTGCTGGACGCTTCTCGCAGATAACGTCGGGGCCGTACGAGCGTGAGCGGCGGCCCGGATCAAGGTTTGTGCTCGAGACTCTGGTAGGTACGCCCTGGCGGAGGTCGAGTCGAGCGTCGCCCCGATGAAGTCCAAGATCCTCGCCGGCTCGAGGTGGGACTTCTTCGGATTCACTCGTAGACCAAGGCGGGTCAGGAGTGACAACGTCATGTGGACGTCGTGGTAAAGTCTCTGTTTGCAGGATGCCACCAACAGCCAATCGTCGAGGTAGGGGAAGATGGAAGCGCCCTTCGTCCGCAGGTAGGATACCACCGGGGCCATGCACTTGGTGAAGACCCTTGGGGCAGTCGAGAGTCCGAACGGCAGCACCTTGTACTGGTAACAGGTGTCGTCGACTGCGAAGCGGAGGTTCCGTCTGTGCTGCGGGCGAATGGCGATATGGAAGTATGCGTCTCGGAGATCGATGGAGGCGAACCAGTCCCCTCGATGTAGGAAGGGTAGGATCGACGGTATCGTGACCATCTTGAACCTTTTGGGGCGGATGTAGTAGTTCACCCCTCTGAGGTCTAGGATCGGCCGGAGGGTACCGTCGGCTTTCGGTACCGTGAAGTACCTGGAGAAGAAGCCGGTGGTCCTGGCCTCTTGCGGGAGCCGCTCGATCGCCCCTTTCTGGAGGGGGGATTGGATCTCTTCCAGGAGGGCCGGACTCGACGGCGTGGAGTAGTAAACGCCGCGAGGAGGAATATCGAGAAACTCGATGGCGTAGCCAAGACGGACGATGGAAAGCACCCAAGAGTCCGTAGTGACATACTGCCACTCCGCTAGGTGTCGAGTGAGAGTCGGTCGGTCTCCGAGCGCTGATGGTAGGCTGAAGAGTGGGTATTGGTGGGTCCTGCCAGGCACGTCAAAACCGAGACTTTGTCTCGGAGGAGGACTTCTTCGACGAAGCCGGGCGCCGCCTAATCGTGCGTCTGGCCGATGAGCCGGAGGACGGTCTCGACTGTCCAGACTGGGCCGAACGCTGGAACGACGAGGTGGAAGATCGTCGCCAGGATGGGCGGAAGGTGGAGGCCCTGCGGGCCTGCGTGGCCGGCTGCAGCCCGATCTTTTTTGCGGTCAGTCTCGCCTTGACGAGATTGTCCAAAGCTTCGTCTGTGGACGAATTAAATAGGCCTTCACCGTCGAAGAGGAGATCTTCAATCCTCCTTCTGGTGTCCTCCTGGATGTCGGCCGGTCGCAGCCAAGCATGGCGGCGGAGGCCGACGGATCCCGCCATGACCCGGGAGGCGATCTCCACTGCGTGCCGGGAGGAGGCCATCTGGTGCCGAGCGATGGAGATAGCCTCATTAAAGATCACGGAGGAGGCTTGGCGGATGTCCTCCGGTACCGCCTCCATCGCCGGTTGCAGGCGATCGAGCACTTTCTTCAGGTATGCCGCGAGGCAAGCCTGAGTGTTGGACAGCCTGATCTGCAAGGAGGCAGCTGAATAGAACCTCCTTGCGTAGGCGTCCAACTTCCTGCCCTCTTTGTCCGGCGGGGTGGTGTGTTGCCTGCCGGAGCCCTTCGTCTGCGCGGACTCGACGACCACAGAGTTCGGTGCAGGGTGATTAAATAGATAACCGGCGTTATCCTTCTGCACCCTGTAGAGGTGTTCTAACCGCTGCGGTATCGGCTGAGCCGAGGCCGGTCTATCCCAGGCGGCCTTCACCAGTCTGGATACCCGGGGCAGGAGAGGCAGCGGGGCCGTGGAAGGTCGCTTCTCCTCGAAAACGGAGAAGGCTGGATCGTCATCCTCCGGCTCCGCATCGGCGATCTTAAGGCCGAGGGTAGTGGCCATGCGGAGCAGCATCGCAGAGAACTGGTGGACGTCCTCTGGAGCAGAATCTGGGATCGGGTCCCCGAATCCCAACGGAGGAGACTCCTGGGAGGCCGCCTCAGACACCTCTGACTCCGCACTCGAGTCGTACGACTCCGAGCTCGGTGAGTCCTCTCGCCGCTCGCTTTCCGGCTCCTTCGTAGTCGCCGCAGGTGTTGCCTTCCTAGGCTTCTCCGCAGCCGGGGCGGTGGTAGCAGCAGCGTCCCGCTTGGGATGGCTGACTACTGACTTCACCCTCTTGGTGGTGACCGGGGTAGTCTGGCTGGCTGACGTCGTCGTAGCCCGCTCAGTCACCACCGACTCCATAGGGCGCGTCGCCGTTGCCGTGACCCTAGGAGGTGGCGATATCGCCCGATACCGTGGTGAAGGCTCCCTCGCCCTATGATATCGAGGGGAGGGAGAGCGGCTGAAGGAGCGGCGGTCCGACGGAGATCGGCTTCGGCGTCGACGGTACCGAGCCTCGTCCCCTCTAGGCGAGCGCGATTCGCGCTGTCGACGAGGTGACCGGGACCTCCGGAAGGTCTCCCAGCGACTCGGGCCACGATGGTACCGATCCCGGTACGATGGCGAATGCGACCGATAGGAGGCCGGGCGCTCTCTCCATTCAGATTCCCTCGCGTACCTGGCCACGTAGGACGCCGAGGTGTATCTGGAGGCAGACGAGCGAGGTTGTTCCTCTCTTGTCTCCCTCGGAGGCGGCGAGGCCACCGGACGCTCGGAAGAGCGGGACCGGGACCTGAAGGAGGTCGAACGCCGCTCCGGAGAAGCAGAGGGCTCTCTCTGCTGCAGGTCGGCCGACCTGCGACGGCTAAGAGGGCGGTGGCGCTCCTCCACCAGGGTTGGAGGGTCTGCCACAGGCGAGTCCGGGCGCTGTTGGGGAACGTCCTCGATCTCATCCTCCGAGAGGTCGACGGACTCGCCTCGCCCTTTGGAAGGCTGCTGAGTAGGAGGAGGAGTAGGAGGTTGAGCGTCCCCAGCCGGGGAGCGCTTCTTTTCCTCCTTCTTCTTCTTCTTCTCCTTCTCCTTGCCCTTGCCTCCGTCCGGAGCAGGGCGCTTTTTTGCAGGCGTCTCCGTAAGGGGAGCCTCAGCCTTCCTCGCCGTCGAGGATCCCTTTGCTGACTTGGCAGCCGCCGACAGCTTCGGGATCCTCGGTAACGCCGAGATCGGCGTTTTCGCCGGTACCGAGCCCGATACCGACGAGGTGGACGGAACGGCAGCCGCCGATACCGTCGATGGCGTGGTCGTCTTCTTGTCGGCCATCTTGGAAGCGGAGGTCTCGTCTATCGCCCGCAGAGACTGTTCCCAACAATAAGATTTGAGTCTCGCGGAGCGGTTGCGAAGAGTTTGGGGAGTAAAATCCCTGCAAATTGGGCAAGTCCGGATGTTGCGGGACTCGCCCAAACAGAAGAGACACTCCTTATGGCCGTCGTTGAGGGCAACCTTGCGGCCGCAGGACACGCACTTCTTAAAGAGCGCGGACATAAGACGAAGAAACGCCAAACTCCGAAATCCCAAAAAGACGAAAACCGAAGGGGGAGTCCGAAAGAGAGGTCAAAGACAGTCCGAAAGTCCGTAAAACCGTGAAAAAACAGCAAGCCAAGCACGACGTGAGAGGAACAAACTAAAGAACCTTCCGTACGCGGCGGCGGACGAGAAAGAACTGAGGAGAGACCGTTGCTCGGCGGGAGGAGCATGCGCAGTACCGGCGTGGGGGAGGGGTTCCCGCCAAGCGAACAAGCTCTAGAAGTTTCCGAACGCTACCGCGCAGGCGCTAAAGCTCCTAGTGTATGAAGGCACAGAGACCACGAAGAAGAACAACGTTATACTTGTATCAGCAATGTTTCATGCTTCTTTTAAAAGCTGCACTCCTTTAATACAAAAATGAAAATGATTATATACAACAGAGAAAATAGATACTGCTATTGTGTGCCTTCAAGCCATTTCTGACTTATGGCGGCCCTAAAGCGAACCTATTACAGAGTTTTCTTGGCAAGATTTTTTTCAGAGTGGGTTTGCCTTTGCCTTCCTCTGAGACTAAGAGAGTGTAACTTGCTCAAGGTCTCCCAGTGGGGTTCCATGACTGAGTGCGGATTCAAACTCTGGTCGCCAGAGTCACAGTCCAAGGCTCCAACCACTACACCATGCTGGTTCAGGAAAATGGATATATATTATCATTATGTTTCTTGTTCCAGTACTGTATAAAGAAGATCAAGTTTCTAAAATCTATTTTTCTCTCTTATTCCAATAAAATTTTATTGCTAACAGTGGAATCCTAAATGGGCATTTCTGAGGCCATAGGATATATCGTCCCCCCCTGCCAAGGCCTCTAATCAGACATAGAAACCTCTGCCTCTGATCCCTCTCAAATGACACTAGAGTTCCCAAATTCAGAGAGGGTGAAGAGTAGACATACTGAGACAGGCCATGGACTCTGCTGTTTTCTGTACTTCCATAAGAAGTTTCCAAAATAAGTAATCCTTTTTTTTTTTTCATTTAATTGTGCCAGAGACCCAAGAAACATACATTCCATTTCAGGCAACAAATAAATTTTAATACTTCTAACGTAATAGTCACTTTTACCCTTTAACCAGGACAGAACAAGATAATATGTATAAAGTCTGTTGGTTGTAGCTTTCATAATTTTAACTTTATGTACCTTTTAAAAATTAAGAATCGGTTGGTCAAATATCCAAATGACACAGGTAAAAACTGTACTGAACATAGCAATCCTATACAGGTCAACCCAAGATTAGGTTACACAGACTTCCATATACTTATTTTCAGGTCCGTGGGCAAAGGACTGCAGCCCAAGTTTAACTTACATTGCTAAATCCAAGGTCAAGTATATTTAACATTTATTTACCTAGGCATTTTCCTAGCTTATCTGAAGATATGCTTTCAATTTACAGAGACGGTTTTAAAAACCACTATCCTCCAAACTCTTTTGGCCAGCCTTCCAGATCAGAAAAAAGAAAACATACTTTTAAGTTCCAGTAAATTCTAAGTATTGCAAAACAGGGAGGGCTTGCTCCCTACATTTTATCCACATTATAAAATCAAATGACATTTTTGTCATGAACATATTTTGAACATATTTCCATGAGTGTTTAGTGCCCAATACCTCTGGATCTTCAAGTTCTTAATTGTATTATACTAATATGTGTTTCTGTGTGTTTCACTTCAGACCAAACTATCTAATAACTGTAACCGCTAAACACAGACCTGCGCTATTCCACAAAGAGTATGTTACTCGATAGTGAACAAAATGGAATGGGAAAAATAGTCTTGTTAGCTACATTCAGGATCATTCTGCCCAGAATTCAGTTCTAATTTTGGGGGCAGATTTATAGTTTTGAAACAGCAAACATTTTTAATATGCAACTGTTCTATACAGTATTCATTTTATGTACAGTACATGGATTCCATCGCACGCTATTTCGCAATATGTATTTTGTTTGTAATTCCACAATCTCTCACGACTAGAAAACTACACAGGCTGCTGTGTGCTTTGGTACTCCTTTTAAAAACAGGGTAAACTTACAAGATTTAAAGATACTGCAAACCTCTGGAACTCTTTTCTATAGTTTTGAAAACTAACATACCCTAACCATATAACATTGGCAAACTGCCTCCAAATACTATTGGTGGTATTCTCTGGAATGGATTCTGTCCCTTTCTAACTTCTCTTTCTCTTCCTGCATATTCATAACTTCCTGATCTCTGACATCAAAACAGAGGAGCTCAAGCCGAAAACCTGGATCCCTTCAGGAGAAAACATAAAAAGAAGAGTTCTTAACAAAGTGCTTGGTAATATTGGCAAGAATGGTTTCAAACAGTGTAAAACAAAACTACTGGTTACACACTTGCAGTCTAAATAATGCACAGTGTTTAATAAAATATTTATTCAGAAGTGAGCTGTTTAGCTATCCAAATCCCAAAATCTTCTGGAATGGACTACTTACTTTTTCCGATCTTTATCTTTTTTTAAGCCAACAGTGGGCGTAGCAGGTAGAGGCCTCCCTTGGAGTATATCTGAGGCAGCTTTTCTTTTATTGAATGCCATAATTTCATCTTCCAGGATCTTTCTTTTCTCTTCCACTCTTATCCGCTCTTCTTGATGAAGCCGTTTCAAATGTTCAAACTTCATTTGCAGCTAAAGTCAAGTGGAAAAAACAAAACAATTTCTGCCACAAGGTGGTAGCCTAGCATTTAGCCTACCATGCTCAGTAATCACATGGTAAGACACAGTGACCAGTTTCCTAAATGAATGCCATAGTTTTGTATTTTGAGTTGTTAATTTATTGGTTCTCACACGCAAACAAACAAAAACATTATTCAAAGACTAATGTTTTCCAATTAAATCCTTTTCCTTGACAACTATACAAAAGGGTTTTTTAATTAGGAACTTTTCAGTGGGAAATATAAGCATTTAGGAAATACTCCATACTCTACCTCTTGTTTCTTAGTAAGCAGAGACCAGCACCCAACAAGTTAAATGACAATGATTTCTACCTTTAAAAGTCCATCTTTCAATGTGCATTGAGAGGAAAAAGAGTAAAGAGAGCACTTTTGGGTCAACAGTTCACATGAAAGTTGCAAGAAACTTGCTTCTACTTAGCTTGCTAGATCATCTGTTGAGTATGACATGCCGGTTTATATTATTATCTGTATTGCTTTTTAAAATCAAGAACAACATGTCATAATACAGAGACTAATGTTAGATTTGATATTTTCTTCTTTTCCTGTCAGCTGACTAACAAAATCAAACCTACCACAGAAAAGATCATGGTTTTTCCATACTTAGGGGAGTTTCATAACCCACAGGAAAAAAATAGTTTGAAAATTTTAAAAAATAATAATGCTGCCCTCAAAACCAGCTAAGCCTGTTCACTGTTTTTGAGGAACCACCAAACACAAAGGCAGTTAAGGTCAGTTTTTAAAAGGGGTGAAACAGTAGGGTTGAAAAGTGGATCAGCTTAATCCTTGCAACAGAATAAGATGGACTGGGAGTTTGGTAGTTTGCAGGGAATGGCGTTAGCATCTACCAATGTTAAGTTTGGGGGACCCCTGCCAGTTGACATGCCACTGTTCTCTGACAACTGATAAACTCACAGCAATATTATAGACGAAACAGACTGTTGACATGAGGGGAGCTCATCCTTGGCATAGTATATCAGATGTGAGTCCAAATCAAATGCTGAACATTATTTCTTCTAATGCTGAGTCTCAGGGCCTCACGCAAGCATATTATAAGCATAATGGAAGTATCCAGAAACAAAAACTTTTTTGTTTTTTTTTAAAAACTTTAGATAGGAAGAAGAACCAGAAATCAGAAGACTACATAAATATGTAACTTTACATAATATAAGAAGATACAGTGACCTCTTGACTTTTATGAAGGTTCGGGGTGCAGAACCCTCACAAAAGCCAAAAGCCATGTATAGCTCCCCGCACTGCCCAAGTGAGCACTCCCACTCCTATCCCCTTGCCTTTTCCCTGGGAGTGTGTGCCTTCCTTCCATGCACCTGCGCAGAAGGCAAATGAACAGAAGGGGTCAGCCCCATATGTGGAAAACATGCACGTGGGCCTTCCTTCCCCATTCTCTTTCATAGAATCATAGAGTTGGAAGAGACCACAGAGGCCATCCAGTCCACCTCTTGCCATGCAGGAACACACATCAAAGTGTTCCCAACAGATGGCCATCCAGCCTCTGCTTAAAAACCTCCAAAGAAGGAGACTCCACTACACTCTGAGGCAGCAGATTCCACTGCTGAACAGCTCTGACCATCAGGAAGTTCTTCCTGAGGTTCAGGTGGAATCTATTTTCCTGTGGCTTGAATCCATTGCTCCTTGTCCTAGTCTCTGGAGCGGCAGAGAATAAGCCCACTTCCTCCTTAACATGACGTCCCTTCAAATATTTAAACATGGCTATCATGTCTTCTCTTAACCTTCTCTTCTGCAGACTAAACATACCCAGCTCCCTGAGCCGTTCCTCATAGGGCATGGCTTCCAGACCTTTCACCATTTTCGTCGCCCTCCTCTAGACACGCTCCAGCTTGTCAATACCCTTCTTGAACTGAGGTGCCCAGAACTGGACACAGTATTCCAAATCAGGCCTAACCAATGCAGAATAGAGTGGTACCATTATCTCCCTTGATCTAGACACCATCCTCCTATTGATGCAACTGAGAATCACGCTGGCTTTCTTGGCTGCCACATCACACTGCTGACTCATGTTCAGCCTGTGATCTACCAAGCCTCCTAGATCCCTTTCACACGTACTGTTTCCTTTTGCCAGGCACGCATGCCTTCCTTCCACGCACACAGGCAAAAGGTTTATGAATGGGAGGGCTGCCTAGCAAGTGGAGAAGGTGCACACATGCCTTCCCTCCCATTCTCCCCCTCTCATTCTCTTGCCTTTTGCCTGGGCACGCATGCCTTCCTTCCACTTGCCCGGGAAAAGGCCAGCGAATGGGAGAGGGAGAATGAGGGAAGATGCATGTGTACACCTTCCTTCTCAGCACATGAGGCTCCCACTGCCCATTCACTTGCCTTCAGTCCAGGCACAGCACACCTGGGCAAAAGAATGGAAGGGGGAAAATTGGTGGGGGGCAAAAGCAGGTGTCTCATGAATAATCAATTTTGTGAAGGTCAAACCTGTGAATGTGGAGGGAGGATTGTACATATATGGAGCTGCATGGGGAAAAAAGTGGGGGAGATAGGAAGTGAAACACACATTAGCCCACCAAGGTAGCAAACCAAGTGCAAATGAGACAGTTGTTCCTTCCCTTTCTAGCACCCTTGTGGTCCAGTTCACACAACTGGCTTCAATAAAGTCTATGGAGACATTCAAGAAGGCAGAAACACATAAGTCCTGCACACAACACTATGTAAAAGCCCAAGATGAAGGAGAAGGGGAAAAGACTGCCACACCAGATCAGGCGATGAGCTTGGATGAGGAAGGCACTATATACAATGGCATACAGTCATTTAAGAATGGGACATTTAAAGAGTGGTAAAGGTATAGCACAATATTTGGTGATGATCTAATCCCAACTTTGGGTAATGATCCAATACAGACAAATCTTTTCTTTTTGCTGCAGAAGGGATAGCCCACTGCTCAGTTTAAAAACAATTTGCCTATTTAACAATGGAAATTCAAAAATCAGAAACAGCAGGCAACAGCTGTGCATGTGATTCTTTTAAGCCTGTTCTTTTGCTGGACCCTTATCAACCTATTCCAACTTCCTCTTAAATATACATTATGTAAACTGTTCAAGCCACCACAAGCACCAGGTCACAATCAAAGCAGAAGACAGGCAAGCTTACCTCTCGCTCAGCTTCTTTAAGCAGTGCTTCTTTCTCTTTGACTCTCTGTACAAACATCTGCCTCATTTCTTCTTCTTTCTGCTGTAATTCACCAAGGAATTCCTGCCGCTTAGCTTCATATGTCTCCTGTAGACTGAGGACCATAAAATGTAAAACAGGCTTCAAAATTTATAAGAAGCAACAACATACAATTCCTATTCTAGTCCACTTGTACACAGTTTTTAAAATATGCTTTGGATAGACTTCACTTTAATCTTTTCAATAAAACATATGCAGATTTTTTAAATGACAAGGCATTAGTTAATTTGATTTTAATCTTAATAGAAAGAATGCAGAACAGTTCTCTATCAACCAACTCTGCAGTTCTGAGAACAATTAAAGGAGAGGGCAGCACAAGTTATTCAGGCTGTTACAAGATCTGACATTTGGTTTCAATGAAAAAAAGTACCGCCAGTGAAAACCTTTGTTTGAAATGTTCTCTCACCTATGACACTTATAGCAAATTAATGGTTCCTAGTGAAAATAATCTGAACTTAAGGAACCATTCAAGGACAAACTGCTATGTGCAAAAGAGCATACCTGACAGTCATATTACAGTACATCTAGGGTCTATTACTTTCTTCTAGTTATAGGAGTCAGGAGAAATGTTGAATCTTTTCAACAGTATCATCACACTTTAAAGAAACTGCCATCTTAAGAGCCTTCATTGCACATCTCTGATTTCAGAAGGGGACTAAACAGATCACCTTCATCTAACAAAAGCCTGCCAAATAAAATGCCAAATAAAATGCAAGGATCACAAAAGAACACAAATGAAAATACAACAGCACATTGTGCAAAGATGCAACTGCCTAGCATTGTAGAAGCTGAAAACAAATTCAAAGCTGCTTACAGATAGGGTATCAAAAATGTTACAATTAATGCAAAAATTCATTTTTCAGATGTTTCTCTTTTTTGTATAGATGACATTGATTCATGCTTGTTTTTTAAAAAATAATATGGTATCTGCGTACAGTTAGTAGGGATTATGCGGTTATGACTAAAGACTAAAAGGAAGAAGCAGGCTGCTATTCAGGGCATTAAACAAATCTGACTGGCATTGAGATATTTGGAGTATCTCTCCTCTGTTTTAAACAACTTCACCAAATCTCAAGCCATTTCCAGGCAATTCAGAAAGTGGACACCCACCTGTAAAGTTCTATGTGGTCTGGGAGAAAACAGGTTCATAAAAATGCAATTTCACAGAGCTAACATATAAATATCCCAGCCAACCTGTACCGAACACGTATATGTTACAACCAATATATGAATACAATATAACAGGTCCATAGTTGTTCACTCAAAGCCTCCATTTGATGATTCTTCAGTTCCTTTCCCAAATAAAAAACGCTGGGACCCAAAGATATCCAGATAAAGCTACTATCACATGCAACATAGTACAGTAGCTAAAATATATGTGGTCTGTTCTCTTTGCTTTACTATTGAATGAAAAGAAACTTAATGATGATAAAATCAGTTCAATAGTAATAGGTACACAAATGTTTTGATTGTGAAGGGAACTTAATTCGGCAGAAGGCTTTTGGGAACAAAATCAGCTTAACAATGCATATAGCATAAATCAGAGACAATCAACTTATCTATGAAACTGGTTTATTTGGGGACAATCTAACCAGTCTCCTTATATCACCTGGTTTTGTGTGTATCCAACAGAATTACTGTCATTTCAATGCTTTCATGGATTATGCCCTTCTGTTTTTGAGGTTGACATTTTTCTCCTTGCTTGCTCAGCTTCTGAGTATTTTTCTCTTCTTTGCCTGCCAAGCTAAAATCACCTCTGCTTTTAAAAGCAAAATTTTAAAGCTTTCTTCTAGACTGCTAGAAGTGTCCTTTTCTGACATGCTGATAGCTTGATGCATCTAAGCTGTGCTCACTATAAAATCACTTTCTGGCAAAGAGACTGAATCAGGAAGACTATAAATGTACTGATCTCAAAAGCTGAAAGAAGTCTAAAGTTGATTCCCTTCCCATTGGAACAATACAATGATAAGAGCAGGAGTTCTTCCAGACCCTCCACTTGTATCATCCATTAATGGGAAATGGTGACTTTTCATTTAGAGAACACTTTTATCAATTTAAAAGCAAAACAAAAAGCAATCTTTGGGGTAAGGATGCTACAGCTTTCTGTATATCACACTTATTTCAGCACAAGGGAGAATCACTCTTCCTAAAAATGATTTTTAAAAATAATAATCAACAGTCCTCTTTTGTTCCAAGCCTGCTGCAGGTTCACCACCATTTTAATTTCCTCTTTTTATGCTGGGATTACAGAATCAGCTACCATGTCTTCCTTATCCATTCAGGCTGCGTCTAGAAATTGACTGGGCCCATGATGAATTTGCCCTCACTCCAGTTTGGTCAGACAGACATCCTTCCTTAGAGAACTATGTTCAGAAGCAACTAGTGGTTCTTATTTCTAACAGAAGCTGGGGAGAGTGCTGACTGGATGGCCATTGTGCCAATTAAGAAATCATGCCACACCTCCACTAAATAAAGCTTAACCAGATTAATTTCATGCTTTGTCAAGTTTAAGGGAGGAAAAAGCACCACCCATAGCAAAGGAGATGTCAGAGAGAAGGGCCAAAAATCAGTGCTGGATTCAGAATAGCATAAATGTGTCATTTGAAGAATGGGTTATCCCACAGCTTTAAAAATTCATCAGTTCCAGCAGGAAGCCACATCTGTACATATTGTGGAATATTGGCTTCATACTTCTACCACCTTATTCTTGAACAGGCAACAAAATAGGACCATCCTTCCAGAAATGTTGTATCAGAGGCAATAGCATCCATCCTCTAATGATGTTAACAAATTCTTCTCCAGAGACAGGCAAGCTAACTGTCAATATTCCTGGTCTTACAGCCTGTTATATCTTCTGTCCTTGCATACTAAATTCTACAGTGGAAGATATATGTTAGTATTGCAACTACTGCCACAAATAAAGACTCGTTTGATGCCAGTGGTCATCTCATGCATTTCTAGTCAACATCAGTTAAGAAAGAGAAGATGCCACATTGTCTGTTTTTTTTTATGAACACAGTGGGTTACCTTATACCAGGTCAGACACCTACTGTCTATTCTGACAGAATATGGTTCTTTGGGATCTCAGGCCAAGGCCATCAACCTCTACCTGATCTTTCAGCCTGGAATATGCAAAGCATCTCCCACTGAGCTATGAGTGCTCCTCATATCTGCTTGATATGTGGGGTATACAACCAAGAATATTTTGATTTTCATGTAAGATGATTCAGGTATTGCCAGAAGCAGTAGTGGCATCATGTCTTTATTGGTTCATATTAGACACGCAGTCACTTTCTAAAAGACAAAAAGTAATAGTTTAATTATCCATATCCCTAAAACTATATTTCAAGCACACTACACTATAAAGCTACATACCTTTCTCTACGAGGCGTCTTTTTGCTATCTGGCATCCTAAAAACAAAGGTGTAAATCCATCAAGTTCTGGTTCTGTCTAAAAAGCCTAACATCACAACCCCATATATGTTTACACAAATGAATACCTACTGAGTTCAATGGAACCTACTCCAAGAAAACTTGGTAGAGTATTTCAACAAAATTTTATTTTATTCTTACTTGCAGAAGGATATTGAGCACTGATGGCATTCAAGTTACAGGATTTACAAACTTCTAGAAACTTAATTCATTCAACTTTTTTCTTAAGGAAACATAGAACTGACAAGAGCCTGAACTATTTGGAGTGTTAAGTTGGTGCTTACTAATAAGATGTATTCATAGAAGTCTGTAAAATTTCCATGTATGAGGATGTCAATACTTAAATACTGCTGCTTTCTGACCGGTATTTTTAATGGACAACAAAGTTAAGTGGGAAGTACCACATACCTAGTAAGAAAATACAGCTAGACTTACAATTTGGGTCACAGGTATTTAAGATGAATACAGAAACCAATTAAGAGCAAAATTTGAGCTTCAAATCTGAGACCATGGATAACATCTTGTACTTTTGTCAGTATAAATTGAAAGCTTATTTCCTCCTCATTTTTAATTATGTATCCAATGCTTAAGGGCTGCTCCAGGGAAACAGTTACAAAAGCTACCTTGGCAACTGAATTCTATACCAAAATATTCCTAGGTAGCTATTCCTCTCCCTTTAAGCACCAAAGACATATATCACAGACATCTCTTATAAAAATTTCAACTTTTAACCAATCAGAGGAGGTCCCGTATTCCAACACTTTCTGAATTTAGGCTGATGGGTACATGTAACAGGACTTTCTCTGTAGCAACACTCCAACTGTTCAACTGTCTACCCAAAGAGGTTGGGCTGCTCCATCTCTTTTAAGCTTCCAGTGGACAACTAAAATAGTGCTGTTCCACATAGCATTCAGTGTCTGAAACTGCTGTTTTAATTGTTTCAGAACTGGATATTAGGATTGTTTTTTAGATTGTTTTTGGGAGTTTTAAAAGATTATTTTAATATACCTTAAGAATGTTTTTATCTTTGTGTTGATTAATGGGTTTTAATGTGTTCATCACCTCAGGAGGTTTTATGGGCTGGAAGGTGATATTTATTTTTTAAAGTATTTTTGTAATAGCAAATAAAAGAAAGTTAAATAACTACCAATGTAGAGCTACCTTATTTTTAACTCAATTAAAAATGGAGGCACATGTTGCAGGTACCACATTTAAAGAAGTGAACCCAAAATATCTGAAGGGATATTAAAGCCAGTAAACTTTAAGCCAATCATCAGTACACATATGGAGTGACTAATCCAGCACATAAATTGGCCCCACCATAGAAACAAAAATTGCTCAGCAATTGCAAGGCACCAAGTATCAATGACAGGCAATTAATTACACAGTACAAAGAGGGAGCTACTGATTTTCTTCAGTCATGCCTGCAGAGCTACTGTAGTGATGCTTTGATTGGATCTGAATTCCCTGTTGTATTGATTATTGCAGTTTTGTTTCCTTTTGGGTAGCCATTAAAAACATTTTAAGTCAGAACAGCTGTTTTAGGTATTTTTTTTCTTCACACTCACCCAGTGAACATTTTACTGTAAACCAGGCTATCTGGGTGTGGGGGTCTGGCATTTTTTCCCCTAATGTGTCAGAGACCAGCACAAAATTTGCCCCCACTGAGTACAACTACCGGTATTTATTTATTTCCTGAAAACTTGCCATTGATGGGCACCAGGCCACAGCCCACCACTAACACTAATCTAACAAATATGATTGCTATTGTTCCTGAAATATCAGCAGTTTCCTACCGCAGCTGGGCTGTTATTAAGATTACTTAAGAACATTTTAATCACATAGCATTGTCAGTTTTAGTCATTTTAGGATGTGTCCTTTGACGATATAACTATTCAAATGACAGCAGTTCACTGAAATCAAACATGTAATCTAAATCTGCTAACAGAGATTACTTTTATCGGAACTTTCAAATGCCTTTTCATATTATCTATTCATTCATTTCCACTCATTCGCACTAATACAGCCCCAAGAATCTCTCAGGACTGTCAACTCTTTTATGTAAAAAGACTCACTCTTAAATTTGTTATCAGTTATGTCAAAAGCAGATAAAGCCCGTCAAGAGTAGTTCTACTTGTTTACTTTTTACTGATCAGCCTTACAATTCAGAATTTTTTGAAACCATATTTTCAAGCAACATACCAAAAGGCTACAGTTCTCTGGCTCGCCACCTACTTCTTCTTATCAATCAAGCTCAAAGGTTACAGATGAAAATGCTACACATATACTGCATGTACATTTTAAGCATGAATGTTGAATTTGTCCTCTCCAGTTCTAATTTCATCATTTGGTAACCTGTTATTTAGTCATAGCATTTACTATCTTGGGTGTTTTTATACTGCTTGTACTACATCTCTTTCAGCAGGTATTTCAGACTGGTGGCAATCTTGAAACAATATATACTGAATTTTAAAATAAATTAATAAGAATAATTTAACTAAAAAAGTACCACTGTAATTTAAATATATAACTGTAGAGAATAAATCACAGATTTCTCACTGCTCTAATTTAATGACATATTTTAAATGATACTCTGAGATGGATTAAATAAAATCTGCATGCTTTCATTATACTTTTCATGTCGATCTGGCTACATGTTGTTTCTGTTCTGAAAGAAAATGATTCAGCATTACTTCCTGTCAATAGTTCATTTGCACCTGACCATGGCAAAATATAATTTGCATGGCAAAATATTTTTCAAATGTTAAGCAAATTATATGAACATTAGGAAAGCAGTACATGCATGGCACTAACTGACAATCATTTCAGAATCAGAAATAAAGATCTGAATAGTTTTCTATTTTACTGAAGGTCAATGTATAACAGCTCAAGGTGTAGGACTGGGGATGGTGTTCATTTAAAACAGAAGAAACAGTGTCCTACATAATTTCCCTGTTTTGTTCATTTTCAGTTGCCTTAGATGTATATTTTAGCAGAGCTTCTTTTTTTTAACTTTTTCTTCTTTCTAAATATCCCTTACTCCACCTCATGCATCATCAACTGTATTTGTTCATAAGGGGTCAGTTCATAGTTCTGTGTGCACATTTGCCAGTGTAAGAGCATAAATAGTGGAGGGCAGAGAAATAGTCAGCATGTACTCTTCTCTTGCTTTGCACTAAGACAGATGACTGTGGGGGCTTACTTGTTTTTAAACTTTGCTCAAGAGATACTACCTTTTTTTTATTAACACAGAGCAGAATGTTACTTTCTTTTGAAACATAAGAGGAAAACCCCACCTTAGTGAAGGCACAGCACAAAGGCATGGCTAACCTCTCCCAGAGAAATAGATCACCATGCGTAAACTGTGAGAATAATATTCCCTCAGTATCTCTGGAAGTGCAGGAAGTGGCAGGAAAACCTGGTCTTCTTCAAACCAGTAAAACATTTAATTTATTAACTCTATGCCTACATCAATTGCAGATATATTCAGAACACTCAATGGAAGAGATTAAGGTATAATGTACCTTCAGATAGGTCAGATGTGCATTTATACTTCAATTCAACATTAAAAAACAGTAGAGCCATGCTTTTCAAAGCTATTCTACAAATTACACAATAGATGATGGTGTGTACATGTAATGAACAATGCCAACTGTGAAAAAAATAGTGAGATGAACACTAGGATGATGTAGATGCACATAATCTCTTCTTTACACTTTGTCTTAACAACAACTGTCTGAACTGTGAACCATCTTGAACTCTAAGAACCACTAAGACTACACATATTACCCAGGAAACTATGAAATATCCTTCCCCAGAGATTAAAACTTAAGTTGCATCTGTCAGCAACTGTGTTAAGTCTTGGCAATTCTATCATTGTCCAGTATTTAAATATATAACTCTAAGACACCTTTCTTATAAATGGATGCTCATTTACTAGGAGACATTTTGGGCACTTAACTGCTCTGCTCAGGATTTCCCATCAACACTGCAACATTTGTCAATGTCCATCTTGATTTATCACAGACACTCATCAGTATCCAGAGGATTAAAAAAAATCCCACCATGAGGTAATTTAAAGTTGTGTCACAAATTAGGCTATTCTATAGATGCTTCACCTTTTTCCAACCCTGAAAGCCATAAACTGCACAGTTTCTATTTCTGATATTAGTAACAAGAAAGGAAGAACAGTGAGAAAGAAGTATAATAGAGAAATGTTATATAGTAGAGAAGGTACTTACTTACATTAGTTGCAAAGATAAAAGAAAAGGAAAAGAGGATAGCGAACATGAATGAAGAACTGGCACTGCCAAAAAGGACTTCTGAAAGAAATCAGAAAATATCTTAGGTGTATCTTCCTGAGCTCAGAATACAATTAATGTTGAGTACCTTAACAAAGAGTTCATGCCATTCTTAGCTAAAAATATAATTTCAATGTCTGTCAGCATCTTCCTCAGTTCAAAGAGGTAGTGCCAATATTTCTGTATGACTACAAAAAGACAACAGTATGCTCTCTTGACACAATTTTCAGCACCTCTACTACATATCCAAAGCAGATTTAACAGAGACTACTCATGTACTTGGAACCATTCAGCACAGCCACAAGTTTGCTTTGCCATTAATCCA
The DNA here is from genome assembly GCA_948474755.1 of Ctenosaura bakeri. Lineage (NCBI taxonomy): Eukaryota > Metazoa > Chordata > Lepidosauria > Squamata > Iguanidae > Ctenosaura > Ctenosaura bakeri. The sequence goes on along the minus strand of CAOLHI010003912.1, from coordinate 92,807 downwards.
CTGTGTTAACTGACAATCAGACATTCCCAGGCTTTCTAATACTAGCCTCACTTCAACTCCTGCTGGCACTGCCACTGTTACACTATCAAACCATCAATGAATTAGGGTAGCCTCATCAAATGTCCTATTCTATATGAGAACCACGTTTGTGGTTTTAAAAAAAAGGTGCAGATTTATTTTATTTCTCAGTCACCATTTCAAATGCTACTATCAAGTCATCTGTTGACTCATGGTGATCCCATGAATTTCATAGGGTTTTTGGAAGCAAGGAATATTCAGAGGTGGTTTTGCCAGTTCCTTCTCCTGAACTTGGCTATAGAACTTGGCTTTCACTGGCTGTCTCCCATCCAAACACTGACCCTGCTTACCTGCCCAGATCAGACAAAATCTGGATATTTAGGTTTCTATAGATAATTTAAAGTGTGCTTTACTTTTTGTGAATGGAGGAACTGTGAAGCCTGGTTGATGCTAGCCAATCACAGCTCAGGGAATGCTGTGAAGGGTGGCTACAAGGGAGAAGGGATACAAAACTGAAGCCTGTCTCTGACACACCAGGTAGGTAGGGGAGAGATCGCCTACAGATAGGGAAAACCTGTAACAGAGATAAGAGAGTCAGCCAAGGCAGAGGAATGGAGTAGGGTTTGGAGAACTGTGAATGCTTAAATAGTTCAAGGGTTAATGTGAGATTTAATTGTGTATAAATAAACTTCTACTTGTTTATTCTTTTTTATAACTGTGTCTGGCTGTTCCTGTTACGTTTTGACAGAGAGTCTAGTACAGTTACCACAGTGAACCCACAAAACAACATGTTCATGAGTCCATATAGGGATCATTTTGAGGCCCAAGTACTCTACCCAGGAAAGGATCTTGGGACAAAAGGGGGCAAGGTGAGTGAGAGGAGCCCAAGGGTTTGGAACAGTGGGACCAGCCTGGAGAGGGGGATCTGTCACATTTTTCCCTCCTATTATTGCAAGTAAGGCAATTAAGAAGACAAAAATACTTTTAGCCTTGATACAAAAAGAAGAGGCTCACTCTTTTACCTGACAGGTTTGTTCTCTGGACCAGTGTCTTGGAAACCCATCTGTTCCAGTTTGCAGCGCCGGTACAATTCATAGTGGCGCATATGTGTCTGCTCTCTCAGGTCTTCCATGTTTGTACAAATCAACATTTCCCGGAGCTTCACAAAATCACAGTGGTGCTCATTCTCCACTAATGGAATAAAATGAATTAAGAATTTACAAGTATACTATTAGCACTTAGCATGGGTCACATCCAAAATATGTCACCCTCACTCAGAAGCCTCTATAAAAATGTAGTGAGTATAACACAGTTACAAAATCAGTAAAAAATAAATTAAATCAGTTGATAACTAAACAATTAAACAGATGAAAGAACTTTAATCTGCTGATAGCCTTAGGAAATTAATCCTTGACAAGTAAGAATTTAAAATTTCATTTACCTTGCACAATACCCCAAGGATACTGCCGAGCTTTCACAGCTTTGTTTCCAATCTTTACCTCTTCCATACTCCCCACTACAGCAAAAGGCAAATATCCCTAAGACACAGAGAGTAAATAAAATTTGTATTGATAGAACCATAAATTACAATGCATATTTTATTGGTGCTGTCTTTAGAAACTATTCAGAAACTTCAGCCAGTTCAAAATACTGCAGCTAGACTGCTGACCAGGGTAGGATACAGTGAACATATAATTAATTCCCTTGTTAAAACAGCTTCACTGGCTACTTATTCATTACTGGGCATAATTCAAAGGGCTGGTCATGACTGTAAAGCCCTATACGGCTAAGGTCCAGATGATGTGAAAGTCAATATTTCCTCATAGGAGCCCGCCAGAGTATTACAAACTTCAGGGAAGGGGTTTCTCTTCATCCCACCCCCTTCCACACTCCCCTAATCGGGACAGGGGCGGGTTGCTCCTAGGCTTTCCCAAGGGAAAGCTTGGTTGGCTGCTTCTCTGGTCCCTTTTTGCAAACAAGCAAAGGTCTTCCTATTTAAATAGGCCTTCAGCTTTTAACTGACAGGAGTAGAAAGAAACTGTACAGGTGTGCTGTTTATAATATGAAGCAAGTGCTTTGTGTGTGTTTTAATGTGTTTTTCATTATTTCAAATTGATGTCTTAAAGTAATGTTTTAATTGGATTATTTGATGCTTTTTAAAACTTTAGTACCCTATACTGTTTCAGTCATTTGTTTTAATCTATATTATAAGACAGCTTGAGTTCCATTTTGGGAGAAATATATGATATAAATAAAATAGCTACAGATGTAATATATAACCCAAATTTTTGAAAAATCATAGATCTAACACAGGAATGGTTGCCAATTCCCCCTCCACCAGCTATGCCCAAGCATACCAAAACACCTACTATTCCCTCCATTTTTCTTCCCCATCATTTCCTGTTGCCATTTTGGAGGGAAAATGGAGGGAAATTAACATATTTGGGAGGGCTCTGGAGATGATATGCTTGTGTGCATTTGGGGGGCTTAGGCTGCCAATTTAGGGGATTTGGGGTGATTTTTGCCTAAAAATTGAACTTTTTAAAAAAATCAGATTAAGGGGCTTTGGGAAGTTGGCAGGGGGCTTCAGGGGACATAAAAGTAGAGCCTATAGGTCAACCATGGCCTAGAATTATCACTCCTGGATGCATAAACAGAACCATGAAAATGAAAAATGGGTGTCCAGAAGATCTGTCTTACTTTGTGAGATGACAACAGATGCAACAGCCTGAAGAGCTTTTGTGGTATACAGGCTACAAAAAGTAACACTTCCAGAAAAAGCAACTCACTATCTGCTCCCCCAAAATTGGACCAATCAATGGCAAGAGGCTGCAGTGCTCCACCCCATACAATCAGGTCCTATGGGAGACACCTATTTTAGTGAGCCCAACTAATCTGAATATTACCCAGAGGATATCTTCTTTGGCCATCCTCAAACTGTGGAAGGACCTGCCAGAAGAGATTTATTTGCCAGCCTGAGATGCTGTCTGCATTTAAATCAGCAGCAAACAACAACAACATGCCTCAGTGCTTTGATGGTATATTCCTACATGGCAGGAGGTTGGACTTGATGGCCCTTGATGGCCCTCTTCCAATGCTATGATTCAATGCTGGCTTTACTAGTTTCTTGTAAAGAACTTCACTCCTCTGCAATGATGTAGTCATTGTTCCTTTTACCAAACAAGCCATATCATGTGAGGTGATGTTATACTACATAAACTTTCTTAACCCAGAGCCCTTTCACCTTACAGATCTATAGCACTATAATTCCACTTCAGTTGCCATGGGGGCTTCCTATGGAAATAGGGTTTGTGATGTGGTTGGGTACTACCATTCTCTAGATGAGAATTCTAAGTATCTCGCTCAAAACTGCAAATCCCAACATTCCATAGGATGTTGCCATAGCAATTAAAGTGAACGTATCAAGTGAATGTATCATGCTATAATTTTGTGGTGTGAAAGGATTATAATGTAATTCTATACATTATAGGACAAAGATCAAATAACTCTAAAAAGGTATACTACATGTTTGTTGTTGGCATACAGTCCTACAGTACACATTTCACAAAGAAATTATTGCCCTCTAGGAACATCTGGGAAAGAAAAACACAACATACAACCCCTCACTAATGAATTATAAACTGAACTCATTTCACTAAAGTTAGGTAGAACAGCCAAACACCCCCCAAGTATCATCAAAAAATCCCTGAAAATAAATGACTGATTTCAAAACAGTGAATAGAAATGCTCAGTTATATAACTCTACTTTAATATAACTCTGAGGAGAACAAGAATGACAAATAATGACAGTTCAGATTGTACAGTCAATGAAGTACTTACATTCATGGTGGCATTAATTTTAGCGACAGTCTCATCATCTGTTGGAAACTGATATATTTGGACTCCATTACTAACCAGTTCACTCACAATTTTACTCTTAAACCTCTGTAGCTCAGATTTAGAAATCGTATCTGCTTTGGCAATAATGGGAATAATATTCACCTGTTAAAGAAATAAGTAGTACATCAATTATCGTAGTATTTTGAAAAAGTACAGCATACGGCTATGATCCAAAGAAGTGACATTTATACATGCCACACATTGGCATATAAAATTAAACTTCTTACACACAAGTTTCATCCACAAAAAGACAAACTACATTTTAATGAACAGAAAATTGCCTCTTCACATTAAAAACTTCTATAAGAAAAAAAAGCGAGCAAAAATTTGCATCCATGCACATAGTTCATTTGCTTCTTAATGCAGACTAACTAAACTAATACATTCAGCTGTGTTTTGACGCCACATAAAGTATCAATTTATTAGAAAAGATTTAAAATGAGAACCAAAATGAAAAGAAGCAACAGGCCATCAAAATGTGTGTCTGTGCGCATGTGTATGTGTGTGCAGTTTTATCTATCCCTCCCCCTAAAAAGGAAGAGGAAATTTGTTTTCTGTATAATCATGAACACAGTATTTTCTTAGCAATTGTTCTCTATTCATACTCCCAAAAAAACCACATCACTACTATTACTGCTTATTTCTGTGACTGCCTACTACTTGCCTTCCTCACTGACAAGCCAGACAGATTTGAATACCTCCTCTCTGGGCTGACAACATTTAGAGCATCTAAAGAAATGTTAGCAATCATAACTATGCGAAAAAATCTTTGATACAGGAATGAATAATGCAGAAAGGTAACTTTTCTATCTGCCTGCCATCCTGCTAAAGAGAAGATTGTTCATGCTGCTACTTTGAGTATAATGTTTCTTTTGTAATCTACAAATGCTTGTAAATTTTCCTTGACTCAGCTCCAAGCTAAAGAACCAAATCTGTCTTCAAGTCATTTTTAAAAACGTGTATTTCCAGTTAACTAGGCTTTGAGGAGAGGCGAGTAACAAATAAAAATCGATTATAATATTATTATTAATTAGGAGTCTTCACCACCACAGATTCTCCGGCTATACTAGTTGAAAAACACAAATGAAAGGGAAGTAACATAAGTTAAGTGAAGTCGTAGGACAGTACTAAAAGTGATGATATAGTGACGAAGAAAGAGTAACACTGAAATTGGCCATTTCCATGCCATTCTCCAGCTCTTTGCTTGTCTGTGATCTGCCTTGCTACTCCATCGCGCACAAACAAATATTCTCCTGGCAATTTAGGATAAAAACAAACCATGTGAGACTATTTTTACTGTATTAAAACTTGATTAGCAGTTGTCAAATCACAGGCTTATAAAAGGACCTACTGCTTTGAAATCCATTACTACAGAAGACTCCTGAAAGAAATCAAAATAAAAGACAGAATTGGAAGGAAGAGACCCTGAAACCTCTGTTAACTAGTAATGAAGGACAGAAAAAGCTGAAGATGGGACAAAGGAGTCAACAGTCATAGTGAAAAGAACATCACAAAACTGGAAATGGCATAACGTGAAACAACCAACTTAATATGCCTGTTGCCACCTGCTATTGATTAGATCTTGCAAGAACCACAGATTAATACAGTCATAAATTTGAGGTGATACCCCCCCTCAAAAAAGCCAATAATCCATTTAACTACGAAGAACAGACCTATTTCATATCCAGATGATAAATCTGTATCTGGGATGTAACATTTCAAACTACAAGGGAGAAATTACATGCTCAAACATGTTCTTATGAACGTGGGTCGGTGGGTTGAGATTCATAGCCATACAAAACAGGTAATGTCAGAGTAAAAAGTATGCTAGATTTTTTTTCTTGTGGACCCAATGTTTTGTGTGAAGAAGTATTCAGCTAATCTTATAGCACTGTACAACTACATGTTTTCCATGTTTGTTAAAATTAAGCTACACTAAACAATCAGAAGCTGAAACCAGTCAGGATGAAAGCGATGACAGACAAATGAGTAACGAGGTTATTTTGCACACATCACTGCCCTATGAGTTTTAATTAACTTACCTACACTTACTTCAGCTACTTATTATGATAAATTGCAACTCTATAAAATTCCAGTGCTTTAAATAGAACTAACTGAATTACTGTGATTTATTACTTAAACATGGGCAGAAGACTCTGTCCTAAAATTTAAAATTAATTTTTCACTCCCACTGAGGATTACTTGCCTTAGTTAATGATATTTGGTTTTTTAAAGAATGCTAAGCAATTACTTTTAATTAGCATGTAATATCTTACATAATGAAATGGAAGGTACAAAAACTGTGGAAGGAGATTGTTGCTAAACAAAACTAGCTTCCAAAACCTGCAGTGTTCAGATTTATATCAGATCTTAGATCCTCAATTAAAAAACTGAGATACTCAAGTCTGAAATAGTTGTAGAACTGCTGAAAGGTGACAGTTATATCCTATGATGCTGCATTAACCTGAGGGCCCACAGGACCTGTTTGATTCCATATGCATATTTATTTTTTTAACTGCTAAATTTGATATACATTTACTAAATAGTGATAAAATCTAGCTGCATATGTTCCAGTGTGCAAGTTTCTCTCAGTGATGGTAGTAGTAGAGAAACATGCCATGTGCTTACACAGCTCCATCAGCCAGAACTGGCAATCAGACATTTACACACCAGGCGGAGGGGGGGTGATGGCTGGAAGTCATAACCAAGTATGTGGATCAGATAACCCACACACAGGGACCCATATAAGGATTTCATTTGAAAAGGCAGTAAGGTAGCAGGTCACACAAACCAAAGAATGAAGTCTCAACTAGTCTTTCACGAAGGTTACAAAAATGAAAAAGGCCTGAAGCTATAGTCCACAGTCACGAGTATTTATACTTGAACCTGCATCTGACTGGGCTTTTTTTTTTCCTGTCAATGTAGACCAGCCATTTCAACCAAGGATGGATTATTGAAAAAGCTAACAAAGCCCTGCCTAAGAGATAGCAATTTTATTAATACATCACTACTGCTGTCTAGTAGTTATCTCCTAAAGAGCTATCAGTCAAATGTAACTGCTATATCTCCCTGAGGCTAAAGCCAACAAACATTAGATCTGCTCCACAGAACTTCACTTACACAAAAAAGGTCCATCCATCATATTAGAAGGGGAAGCCTATGGGAATTACAAGTTATGCACATGCTCGTATTTGGAGAATGAACAAGACCTTTTTGCTGGTTAAGTCCACTGAAACCCCCTGCATCAAGTTGGAAAAAGGATCCAAGAACCACCAGAATACATTTGTAGAAGAGCACATGGCCTTAGAAATGTAACACATGTTAAATGTAACCTATCTGAAATGGTAACTATGAGAAAATTTTCTAACAACCCTAACGCAGAACGTATATGTTATATATGTGTACCAAACAGTAAGTGTTACTTAGCTCAATGGGGCTTCTTCCACGAAAGGGGGTATAGGATAGCAGACTAAGATTGTTTTAATTTTATCTGTTTTAGACATCACTTTCAAAAGAAAATGGCAATGGTAAACTTTTAGCAAAGTCCTGAGCTGAAGTTTTCCTTTGAACAAGTAATCATTAAAGTAGGATGAAATCAGAACAGATTTAAAGAACCGATGATATTTTTAATACCAGAAAATAAACTTCGATAGGTGACGCTGATCATGGTTATAAGTCTTGTTAGTATCGAACAGTTCCATTTCTTCCCTGTATCACCCACCCCTGCCTTGGGGGATATGAAGTACAACTATATGAAGCTATATAACTAGCTGGACCACAAAATGCTGAATAGTTGCTTTATTTTCCAAGATAACTAACCACTACAGTACCTTGGCACAGCATAACATCAGCATGCTGACATATTTAGAAGCAGCATATATGTTCTATTACTAATACTTTTTAAATTTCTGCTTTCTTATTTGAATGATTCTTAATGTGTATGTCTTTTTTTCAATACACAGGTCGATGCCTACATTCAATTGTTAATTATAATATGGACATGGATTTTACAATGCATCATAACTAGGATATTATCAAAATCCCCACTTTTCAAAAGGCCAATATTGATACAGAAGAGTACAATTCAGATCACTATAAACTATGTGAAAAGAAAAAGGGAAAGGAAAGGAAAGGAAAAGAAACAGAACTTGCATCTATTGCGTATCTTTTGCTGGTTCTGTCACTGAAAGTTGGTAAACATATTCTCATGTAACATCTTTTAGCATTCCTATCTGTATATATCTATTGCTTTAAAAGCTTCCCTCCTTAATTTGTTTCTTTTAATTTCATAAATGCATTTTATGTTACATGTAAGCCACCAGTAAGACTTTTATCCTGCAAAGCCAAATATGAATATTCATAATAAACAATAAGATGTACCATTTCAGCTGCAACTCCATTTACTTCACTTGTCATTACAAAATTCATTCATCCCAACAGCAAACTTCACTGGCAGAGCAGAGTTTTAAACACTCTTTGCAATTTTTCACCAATTTCTCATTTCCTATAAGACGTACATACTAACAAATTCATAAAACAGGGGATGAAACTAGCTATATACCGCCTCTGTCAAATAATCTACATCTCCTGCTTTGGAGTTATAAAAGAGTATATCTGCCAGAGTCATTAGCCTGGAACTGGGTTTGTTGAAGACAATCTCATAAAAATAGAGACCTAACCAAACAGTTCATTTTGCTACCCTCTCCCTACCCACCTCACCCTAAAAAAGGTTCACCCTATATTTGTCCCCTTCCCAGGAGCTAGCTCAGAGCATCAAATGGTTAACAACTAAAGACTGTAGACTAGCATCAGGTTCCCAACCACACTGGGAAACACACTGATAGAAGAGTATACATGCACTGCTGATTCCACCTAGATCTGGACTTCTCCACAAGCATCAGCTGTCCTGCAACACCCTTGTTACAAAGCACATTAGATACTATTATTGCTTTCCTGTTTCATGACAGAGTAACCTCATTTCATGTTCTGTTCAAAGCAACAGATTTCTTTAGAAATGTAAATGGCTATGTTCAAATAAACGTCAGATAAGAGAATTATTCACACTTTTACCATAACTCTAAAGAATGTTTTTTAAACTCTACACTTGATCTTACACACACATAAAAGAAAGATTTTAAAACAGATTAAAATTGTACGATTCTGAGCTGACCAAATCAGGTTTTGGGAAACAGCTGTGCTCAGATGATTAACATTTGATTTGTAAGACATAGAAACTTTTGTTAAAAATAGAGATGGAAGAAGAGTTGGTTAAGGCACAAAAAACTGGTCATAATATACAGTTGGAACGACAGGAAAAAAATATGGTCAGAAGGAATTAAATTTCATTATGTTATATCTTAAAGTGCATTTTTACAAGATACTGTGTTGTTGGTATTAGATACCAGAAAAATTGGCCAAAATGTATAAAGGGGTTTCTAACAGATGTTGGAAATGCAGGCAACAAGTGGGATCTTTTTATCATATGTGGTAGACTTCTGAAATGGTCAAAAATTCTGGAATCAAGTACATTCTACAGTCTACAAAATTATGAAAGTTAATGTTCAATTGAAACTGGAATTGTATTTGTGGGGATTAGCAGAATATCAACTGGAGAAGAATACTATAATATATGTCCAGTGTAGAATGACTACTATATACACAGGAGCAGAAGAATACAGAGATACAAACGAAAGAGGACTGGCTGATAAAACTATTAGACTTAGCTGAAATGGATAAACTGACAATATTGATAAGAGAAAAATCAGTGATGACTTTTTTCAAAAGACTGGGAACATTTAATAGGCTTTTTGCAAGAAAAAGAGTATAATATATTAATTGTAGGTTCTGACAATTAGTTTTTTTGGCAAAGTAACAGTTGGAGCATTTGAATGGTATATGTAATTACTGATGTTATTTTATAGGGTTATCTATAATCTGCATTAGGAAACCAATGTATTCAGGAATTCTTATTCTCTTTACTTATCTTCCAGTATTTAGTATTCAGTTTTTTCTTTTTCTTTACTGCTCTTTTCTTTATTTGGTTTTTCTTTTTGTGCATTGGGTTGTCATAATTTGTTTTTTGTTTTTATTTATATGTAATTGTATTTTGAAATCTTTAAAATTTTTAAAAAAGAATATTTTCTAGACACTTAATACAAATACAACAAAAAGATTTGACTGCACTGTTACAATTTCCTTTTGAGTTTACTTTCCTACAGCTACTAAATTTTAAAAAGACCCAATATGTACTGTAATAGATCAGCAGAAAAAAAAGAATGTCACCATGTTTGTAAAAGCTAGTTTTGTAAAAGCTGGTTCTAAAATCTTACCTTGCTATCCAGAATTTTCATGGTTAATAAGTCAAGAGTTTTAAGAGAATGACCTGTTGGTGAAATAAAGTACAGGCACACATGGATGCGAGTGTCATGGTAATTACATAAAGAACGTTTAATTTTCAGTTCTTCCTGGAGGTAGGCCTCAAATTGTGCATCTATGTAATCCACTATTGGTTGATAGCTGGAGAAGGGGACAGAAAGAGAGAATATTAGAGCACAGAAATTGATTTTTCCTCTACTATAGTTCTGTACACAAACGGTCATAGGATCATTTGAAGCAACAAAGGCTTCAACCTTAATACTCAACCTTACAACTGTATTAATTATGCAGAAAAGTTCATCAGCTGTCCTCTTGGTTAGAATACCATCATCACTACTCCAACCCTAAAAAGGGCACAATTCACAAGGATCCAGACATTCTGACTGGCCTTGGTAGCCTACTCAAAACTCACCTGTCTCGGTGGGATAGGCTTGGATATTCCTGACATTTAGAGGCAAGCAACCTCAAAGTTCCAAGAAAAGCCATTTATAACCATATATCCTCCAAGCTCAGGAGAAGAGCAAGGGAATTTCCACTTCACATAGTTCTTCAGAGCTGCTTCCAAAATGTATGTGAGTTGCAATTACACTACTCTCTTCCTCAACATCTCTCTACACTAAGTTGCGCTCAGAAAATGATCTGCTAAACTCTTTCACAATAAACCCTGCTCCTTCCAGCCTCAGTTGATTAACATGGATAACTGGGCAGGATATATTGTGTCCTGACAGATGCTAGACAAAAGCAATGGTGGTAGAAGAGGGCAAGAGATTTTTGTACAGCACTCCACTTCAGAGATCACATGTGAAGCATAGCACCACTTAAATTATTCCCCGTCCTCTTGAGTGAAAAGATGTGAAAGATGTGAAAAGAGCACCACTATTGCTTCCTGACTCCCTCACCACCCCTGTCATTCACTCAGCTGTGGCAGCTAATCCAGCCACTTCTTTCTGCCTCACTCTTGCAAGGAGAACTTCTGGTTCCACCTCCTCCCTCACTAGTCTCTTGGCTCTGAGCAGTTCTCAGCATGTATTGTGTGCATCACTCTCCACTACGCAGCACATATTCTTCAGTCCAATCAGTTCAGAACTAAAGAGGTATGGATACAATGTAGGTGTACAGTGGCAGCCTACATCCTGGCCAATGAGAAGTGGGAGAAGGCAAGATGATACTCAGCACCAGTTGCTGCTGGGAACATGAGGGATGGAAAAGAAGGAGGCAACAAATGCACACAGCTGGAGTAGAATAAAATGGATGGTTTAACATATCAACTAGAAGTATGATACAAACTGCTGTTTATAGATTTGTGAATAGCCAACAAAATTTAAATGCTTTTAAATTGCTTCTTCCATGACCGTTACAGTGGCACTTTACTCTAGGTAAAGAGTTATCTCCAACAGATTATGTCAGTTATTTTTAAGAAAAGAGTGAGAATCTAGACAACTGTTCATCTCTGAGTCTAAAGGGGCTTTGTCTTTCTTTAAACAGCTGCTCCCCTATGACAGATGGCAGCTTGCTTCCTGCTGTTCATTGAAAAAAAAAGTCTAAAGATGCCCTAAGCACATGCAAACTTTCTGGCAAAGCATAAGGTAGCTCTTTGGCTCCTGACCTATACTTTCAGGATTAGGGTGTTAAAGACTTTGCCACTATAATGACAGTTTTCATCTTTGGCTATAAGATGTCAGCTTCCAGATTCTAAACAGACAATTTTTCCAACAAGTCTGGAAAAATGTATCTGTAACTGTGTTAATTGCTATGGTAATAACAATAACCATATGAAGACTCCTATAAGATATATACAGGTGGATAGACTCAATCCAGGAAGCCACAGCTCGGAGTTTGAAAGATATGAGCAGGACTGTTGATGACAGGATGACTTGGAAATCTCTCATTCATAACGTTGCCGTAAGTCAAAATCAACCTGAGGGCTATTAACAACAACAAGAACCATAATGATACAAAGGTCAGCTTAGAACGCATGTCACTAGTCATATAATGTAAATGATGAACTACTAACCTATCATCTTTGTTTATCTGGTCACCAAATCCAACAGTATTTACAATTGTCAGCTTCAACCGAACATTGCTTTCTTGGAGTTCATAAGTCTCAGCTTTAAGTCTTACATTTGGCTGAAAGTGTGTTGACATACGGTCATCAAAACTGGTATTAAACAAGCTATCCATCAAAGTTGATTTTCCAATTCCTGTCTCCCCTAAAATTGAGATAAAAATGTACGTTTATTTTACAAATCAGGGTAATACAAATGTCACTGTAACATAAAGAGGATAACCACGTCTCCCACTGAAAATGACACAAAATGACATGTGTTGCAACTTACTATTGCATGTAATCAAAAAAATCAAAGACCTCTTTTAGTACTTCTCTTTAGCTGTATCTGATCATTACCCATATACACATATAGATATTCCCTCTCGCTTATCAGCTTCATCTCTGAATCTGCAAATGCTGCTTCCTTACATCTGGATGTATATTTCCTTCTGCTTCCTGTTCTCAGTCTCTCACTTTCACCTCTTTGCATTGCAGGGGAATTAGTATCCAGACTAGCGATATATGGAAAGTACATTCCTTAATGGTAAATGCACCAGTTTTGAAGGCACCCAAGTTGAATAAAATAAGCCTGTTCAACCCATAGATTTTTTCTTCCTTCTACACATCATTTCATTAATGCAAAAGTTTTGATTTTCCTTCCACTCAAAAAGCTGTTGAAGCTAAAGAAATTAGACAATTACACAGAGAGGTCCGTTTGAAAGAATGCTGTTGTTTCTCTTTTACTCAGGAACTGATATGAAACAGTTCATAGTCCTTGATTCAATGTTTAGTAACAAATCTCCATTCTGTCACCAAACTGCTAGCAAAGGTTCAGACAGAGAGATAAGTTACTTAACTGAGGCTAGAGACAATGTAATAAAGTTTGTTCCAAAAACATACAGCAGCCTCTTCTGACCTGGTGCCCTTGAGATATTTTGGACTATAATTTCCATAATTCTTGACTAATAGTCAAGCTGGTTGGGGGGTGATGGGAATTGGATTCCAAAATTTGCACCATGCTGTGGAAGGCTGCCACAAAGGCTTGTGGAAAAATAACATATTTGCAAAAACATCCTGTAAAACCAGACTAGCCTGCACTGTGACATCAGCACCTGGCTTCAGATCAGTAATGAACCAAGTTTCATCCTTCTCCTGGAAATTTCAGAAACAGAACATGACAAATGGAGCTATATGTTCATGGCAACGTTTCTTCTCCCCCAAGAACACTGTAGAGCAGAGCTGGGTATCCCCCATGACACCTTCCCATCTGCACTATTTCTCCTGGCATGACTGGAAGAGATGTCACTTTAAATTGTGGCTGGATGAAATGTGACTTTGGAAGGAGGAGGGAGGAGGGAAAAGGTAAAAAAGAGAGAGAAGAGAGAAGGAGTTGTTGTTGTTGTTTTTCTACAGGTTTTGAGAGTTAGGGCAGTACCGGAGACAAAGTGGCCACAAATGCTTGGGTTTTTGTGATATTTTGGAGTGGGACTTTTGTTGAGTTCTTTGGTTGAAAATTTGGGAGGGGAAGTCTAGAGGCACAAAACATGGCTGAGGGGGCCATGTGCAAGCCATGGCTCACATATTCCCTGATACTGGTATAGGTTGTTAAATACTATACGTGAAACAATGTAGAAATACTTCTAAATATAAAAAAATAGGTCATCCATAATGGAATCATAAGAAGGTTGAACCAATTAATGACCGTAAATTAAAAATATTCATTTACCCCATTTATGTCTCCTTTCTTTCAGACAATATGGATGTAAAACATTAACAGTTTTGTCACCCTTACTGATCCAAATAATTCAACAAAAGATAATGAAAGGGAGAGACTGATTTCAAAGAAGTAATGCATGCTGCTAACAGCCATTTTACTCACCAATACAGAGAATGTTGAAGCAAAATCCCTGATGGATAGATTTGTTCACCAACTGATCTGGTAAACTATCAAACCCAACATGACCAGCCAAGGGCAAGGATCGGCAACTCTGCTGCATAAACAAAAACCAGAATAAATGTTTAAAACACCAGTTCTATGTTACAGGTGGAGAAACACAGTCATATCTAAACAAGATAACAATCAACATTTTAACAGCTTACCTAATGTGTCACTTGGTTTATCTTTCTTTTTAATCCAAATAAAATTCACCCACTGGCAGATTAAAAAGGTGCTGCTTCTTGATGATGTAAAGACTACATATTGAAGAACAGTGATGCTCAACAGATCTGATTTCTTTAGTACAGTGCTACACAAAAGTGGTCCCTGCATAACAGCCAGTCCCTGAACCACTGGCTGCCAGTCCCTGGCAAGTTTACAGGAAAGAAACAAACAACTGTACCCAATGGGCACAAAGGTAGTGCCAGCATCCTACACCAGAAAATCTCAGAAGCACTGCTTTAGCAGACACCTTGAGAACAGTACACAGTACCATATGGTTCAGTGAAATCAGAAATTTACAGATTGACATGTTACATTTATATCACGGTAAAACCCAGTTCTTCTCTCACACTTTCATATTTCCATCTTTCAACTTCTTTTACTCAAAGGTCTTACTTTAAAAAAAATCTCTTGATGAGCTTTCATTATCTTTCTATCCCTTTTTCTTTCTTCTTGGCCAGAATCCTACTTTTGCTCCCAACCCAAGCAGACTTACTGAAACAAATTAATTCACATAAGTGTTGACTTCCAAGTTCCCATAAATTAAATGGTTGTTAGGGACTGACAACAGTATTTTGTCCCTTTCTGCACACTTTCTTCTATGTTTATGAAACTAAGGGTCCTTCCATTTACAGAGCTCTAGCTTGAAAACAGATAGTTACCATGCAGAAAACCAAAATGAATACAGGAATCATTGACCAGGTTTGCTCCATTTTTCTGATTTAGATTGCTCCATACTTTGTGTTTCTTTTGAAAAATACTGTTTCCCACAAACATCTAACTGAATGCAACACAAAAGTACACAAGTATTTGCATATCTGAGAAACTTGACTGGAAGATTCAACAATTCACATTTGTATGTACACTAGTCTTTATATATGCACATTACACCCTTCCAACGTCCACAAACATTTTGCTTAGGTACTGTAGTTCCCACAGACACCAACAGATTAACTTCCCACTTGACCATAGGTTTTGGAGAAACAGAAACAAGCTGAGGAACCTGTACTTCTTCTGTTTACCCTAAACCACTTTAAAAAAATGGGAAGAGATCCATTTGCTTCTCCTGAGTCATCCGTGCAAGTGGCAAATTTCAGGAAGAGCTAGGGAGTCTTGTTACATTTCATGCTGATCTTCAGAAAAGAAAGAAGCTTTGTGAATCTTATTCATCCTTGCCCAGATAAGATACTGATGCTTCCATAACACTAACAATTTCCAAGATGTTAGTCATGTTAGGTTGTTGTAACAAAACTAACAGGCAATATTGAGGTTCATGAAAGACTTCCACATTTACTATGAAACAAGCTTTAGTGAACCATGCAAAAAAAAAAAAATGAAGGATAAAAATTATGATGCCACAGACTTTTTTGTGTTTGATATTCTAGAATGATTGCATGGAATGAATGATCTGTAAATCATTTACTCACCCGCTTTGCATCTTGGTTATCAACAGGTGGATTTGAAGGTGCCCTCATTCCAGTATCAGTTTGATAGCGCTAGAAAAAAGAAAAAAACAGAATTTTAAGGGAAAAAAATTAAAGAGCAAAGGTCAATTTTTAAAAGGTAAACACTTTGCTATCCATTTCTGAAGAGGTACAAAAAGAGATTAAAGCTGAAATTCTATGTCCGCTAACTAGGGAGTAGGAGCAGATCTCATTGAAATCAGAATGGTTGTTTCTGAATAAACATGTATGCTATTAAGTAGGTTTGAATTAATGGCTTATCCCTTATGAAGTCAGGCTGATAGGGTATGACTCTCAAATGACTTACAACAAATTCATGCCTCAGTGGGGATTGATCCTGGAGCTCTCAAGTCACAGTTCAGCACTATTACCACTACACTGGCTCTAGTAAACATTGTCACTTTTCTTCTTCTTCGTGATTTTTAACATTTGCTTGATAAAGAAGCCCATGAAGCTGTAAAAGCTTGCACGATGCATTTTGCATATTTTGGTGGATGAATAAATATAACACTGTTTTATGGATTTTGAACAATCCAGAATGTATTTCACTTTACATAAAAGTGGGTGACAAAGATGTTAAAGAGTTTCTATACTTGGTTCAGTCATAAATCACAATGGAGACTGTGGTCAAGGGATCATAAGACTAAGACTTTGAAAGGTAGCTATGAAGGAACTAGGCAAGATTCACAAGAACAAAAACATTTCACTAAATACCAAAGTCAGAATCATCCATGACACAGAATTTGCAATTTCTATGTATGGATGCAAAAGCTGGATTGTGAAGAAAATCAACTCTTTTGAAATGTGGTGCTTGAGGAGAGTTCTATGGATATCTTGGACTCCCAAAAAGGCTAATAAATAGGTCCAATAGTGAATCAGGCTTTCATTTTCATGTTAAGCCAAAATGACTAAGCTAAGGCTATCCTGCTTTGAGACACATGCCTCAATCATGCTTAGTAACATGAAAAACAGTAGGAAAAGATGCAGAGCACATTACAGATGTACAGACTCAGTAAAGGAAGCCACAGCCCTGGACTTGCAGAAAATAGTTACTCTCTACACTGGTTTGGGAAGAGCCTGTGTGTCCAGGGCCACCTTCCTCTCAGAGCAGATGGCTGTAGGTCACAGGCCAGCAGTCAATAGGGCCAAAGTCAAAGGTGAGCAGTACCATCTTCTTTCTGCCACCCCTTTCTTTTTCTTTTCTTTTCTGCCTAACAGCTGCTGAAGTAGGGATGGATCATTGTCTCCAAGAGGGTCTTTGAATTAGATCAGCAATGGGGAATACATAGTCTCCCGGATGTTTTTCAACTGCAACTCCATCATTCTTCACTACATCAGCTAGGGCTGTAATATTGTAATATTGATCCCATAGTAAATGTGGGGACAGAATTGGCATCTGGTTTTGTGGTAATTCTGTTCCCACATCTACTCTGGGTGAGTATTACAAAGCCAATAATCAGCTAGAGCTGATGTAGTCCAGCAACACCTAGAGGTCCATCCCTACATTACACTGAGAACTGGAGGTTGCACACACCCAACTTAAGGATTAGAAATAAAGCTGAGGTCTGATTTATGTTAGCAAACATAACAGCAACAAGGTTGTCTGGTACCACTGACCATCAACGATGAGAATCATCAACAACTATTGCATCAACAAGCCGATCATGCTCTCCAGAGGCAATTTCATGGTAGAACTAAGCCTGAATTCCAAACAGTAGGGGAATTTGCAAGTTAAACGATGCAAACACAGTAATGGGAGCTATTCTTGTTCCCTGTTGTAGAAAAATACAGTTCACATCAACTTTTAAAAAAATCTAAAATCTTAACTCTGTGCCAGAAGAAAGTCTGGAGTAAATTCTTTCTGCCAGAATGAGTTATGTAACTGAAATAAACATATCTGTAAACAGGATGCCATTACATTACTAATTATCTTGATACAAGAATTCTCAACTCCATAACAATGCGGGCCTAGCAAAAGTACCAAGAAGTTTGTTTCATTATGTCCTTGAACCTCTGCCAAAGAGGATACTCGGAAGATGTAACTTTTAATCTAGAAACCAAGTGACTCAAGTGTCTGCTACAGATACTGATATGTACAAGTATGAACATCTAAACATTCTTGCAACAAATAACTTATTTTTAATGTTTTGAGTATTATGAATAGAAATATTAGTGATTTACATTTTATTGTTTTTTATTAACTTGAAATTAAAATTCCATTTGACATTCACTTACAGAATATATATTTGTAGATTGTAAGTTCTGCAACTATTATGTATTATGTACTTATAAAACAAAAGAAAAAACTAAAATCATGGAAATCAGTGACCTAGGCAAATGGTTCTTTGATCAGCTACTTCCTCTACTGGATAAAAGTAAATTCACACTAATATCTACTGTAATTTTCCAAAAATTACAGTACAAAAAGTGCATTCTGATTATATGTTGCCGTTACAATGAAAAGCTACTCATACTAGATGCTTGAAATTCTGCATTGTTCTGTGACTCAAGACTGTCCTTTTCAAACTGGCACCAATTAGTCATCTCAATGGGTGGAGTAACTACACTGAGCCATACAACTGAGCCAGATTCAAATCTGTGCAAAGAACAACTCAATATATGCATTCTAAATGCTGTCAGAACTCCAGAACTAAAAATGCCTTCATTGTTTTTATCCTCTTGTAATTTAGTAAATGATCCCAGCTTGGTTTTTTTTTTTACACAAAAACAATGCCTAGTTCAGACAGCATTCAAAGATTTATTTTCATAGAATTCTTGTCATATACACAGTTGAGAATTAAATCACAACATAATTCTACTTATTTCAGGATAAATCTAAATTCCAAACTATCCTGGCTACCCCACCACCACCATCCATATCGCATTTCTTCATATAAAAGATTATGCTATAGTCCACTCCTTTGAAAAATGAATTCAATACAATTAAGAACTTGGAGGGCACAAAACAGGAATACAGAATTACTGATAAGGACTTGATAGGATTCCAGAGAAATACAGAATACCATCTCTTGAAATTTAGGACCTGTGATGTTAATGATGTGGACCTGCAACGTTAATCACTAGTTCAGTAGGAAATTCAGATTAATGAATACACAGCTTGAAGGGTAAACTTAAATATAATAGCATTATTTCAAATAATTTTCATTTCAATTGAGCATATGTCCTCCTAAGTGTTTTTGGTAGATGTGTAGACCAACCACAAGATTTGATCCACATCCCAGAACAGAAAATAACTTGATCCAGCTCAGTC
Source organism: Ctenosaura bakeri (assembly GCA_948474755.1). Taxonomy (NCBI): domain Eukaryota; kingdom Metazoa; phylum Chordata; class Lepidosauria; order Squamata; family Iguanidae; genus Ctenosaura; species Ctenosaura bakeri. Next base: position 73,575 of record CAOLHI010003912.1, on the reverse strand, counting down.
CAGGTCAAAGGCCACCAGATTTTATGCCAGGCCAAATCCAAATTTTGATGTGTAAATATACAACCTTTCTCTCTTCCACAGACTATTACTAAAATGAACAGATACGTTCAACTATGGGTGAGGCATCTTCCACTTAGAGCTGGTTCTCATGCCATTCTTGGAAGCTATGAGTACTGGTGCTACCACAGACCAGTTGCAAAATGTCATGAAAACAGAGGACCAACCTTCTTCTACATTTGTCCCAAAGGAAAAAGAACAAGTGAATGTACCTCTGATGTTGTGGGTGATATTATTGGCTTTGTAATACTCACCCAGAGTAGATATGGGAACAGAATTACCACAAAACCAGATGCCAATTCTGTCCCCACATTTACTATGGGATCAATATTACAGGGGCCAATAATATCGCCCACAACATCAAAGGTACATTCACTTTTTCTACCAAAAGTGTGATTTATGTCAAAGTAAAAAAGAGAGCCATGGTAAAGTTGTTCCCTGAGTGACAGCTAAAGCCATCAATCATAACTTTCTTCTTCTTCCTCAACAGGCTCCCAGAGTACTGTTCTCCTTACATGGAGAGTTTGAGGGAAAACTCAACTCAAATCACTCCACGAAGTGCAATCCCATGTCAATATAAGCCTGATATTCTCATGTATGACATCATTCAGGTTGCTTCAACAAATTATAATTGAGATTACAGCTATAATTCATATATAGCAGAAATTTATGATTAATCAAATTTGAAAAGAAAATCACTTCACTATAAAATATTGGGTTTTTTTTCTCATTCAAACCAGACTTATGATTTAACAATATGTATAGCATAAGCCTATAGATACTCGTTCAGAAGCTTCTGTTATTTTAACGGCCTTGTTCCAAAGAAAGTCTGTATGTTGCTGCTTTAATTAACTTTCTTTTAAGAAAAAACACTTCCCTTTAGGGCTTTTTCATCATACCATACCTTTTAAAAAAAATCTGCACTAGGTACACAGGCTCAATTCAAGATGGTTTTAAAGCCCTAAATAGCTTGGAAGCTAAGCATCTTCAGGATCACTTCCCTTTCATAAGTACATTTCTTCCTTGTTCTGAGGATCTGTTTCACATCCTTAACTCTGTAAAGCACTGTAGGCAGCTACAAGATACAGAGTTTTTTCTCCCTGTAGTAACCCTATACAACACTGTTAAATGAATCTCATCAACCCTCGTATCAGTCTGTTGCTATGGGCTCCTTGAAAAAAAAGAATTCATTTTAAAAAGTATTTGACTGAATATATTTCCTGGCTTATTTTGATGTTTGACTGTTGTTTGTGTATTATCTTAATATTCTGGGTTAATTTCTTACCAGAGACAAAAAGGCTATATGTTCTTAGACACTGCATTATAGCTGCCTTGAGTTTATCACTGAAACAAGTGGGAAACAAGCTTTTTTTTTTTAAAAAAAAAGACTTTTGAAAGACAGACATGAAACAAAACAATACACCAGTGCTCTACTAATTCAAATACTACTTGGATGTCTCTACATTGACTCTGTGACAGCAACAATCTAAATATACTCTGATTTCATTATGCATTCTCTCTGTCTAATTCAATTCAAAATATCATTCAAAGAAACCCACAAAAATTCTCAATTCGTACAATAATGAGATTAAGAATGAAAAGTACTTGAGATCTGATGACTGCAAGGAAGTCTGTAAAGAACAGGTGGGTGTTGGTTTATTTGCTTTATGAAAGAAGCATAGTCTTAACAAGGTTAGTGGTAAAGTGTAAATACGCTAAGGATTACTTGTTTTTTCTGGAATGCTACAAGGAAAATTGGGGTGTGAAGGAAAAAACTCAGACAAGTTCTGCCAAAAAAAAAAAAGTTATTTGTTTGTCATCCTCTGAAGGCCAGTTCACATAAATCAGAGAATCACGCAGCCCTCCAGATGTTGCTGCACTGCAACTCCCAATATTACTCACCATTAACTATGTTAGGTAGTACTGATGGGAGTTGCAGTCCAAGAATATCTGTAGGGCCACATGATCCCCCAACATAAATAAACTGCAGATGCAAACTGAAAACTTTATTAATAATCAGGCAGGTACTGTAAAAGCCCTGTAGCTGTTTTCAGTGATGACTAACATAACACACCTTTACTGCATCATCACAAAGTTCCTACAAGAATTTTGCTAAAATGTGGATACAAGAAAGCTTACCATTCAGGATTGACTGATGCCTAGTTCACAAAGAGCTGATGAAGAGATAAACTTTGTCTGTTTTTTCACATGTGCTTCAGAGTGCAAATGTGGATAAATCAGACTAAATGTTCCCCCATACAAAACAGATTTTGTACATACACAATGTGCTATAGTTCTCCAGACTCCCATTCAACATATCTGTTCAACTGGGTAAAATGGACCCCAAACAAAAATAGTAAAGTCGTAACAACAGGATAGAGGAGCAGAGCTCAGGCTCTCTCTCTGAAGAGACATATGGGGCAGAAAAAAAGGCAGAAGGCATTTCATTAAGCATTAGTAACAGGTAGGACGCCTAAGAATGTGTAAGAGCCCTGTAAAGGGAAACACCAGGCTTCACCAAGTATCCTTCAAACACCAAACAGAATTAAGGATTTGCATCTGTCTGATGAAGTACACGAGGACCTGGTCCATGAAAGCTAAGAGTCCTTTGCTTGCCACACACCACATTTTAGAAAAACTTGGTGGGAAAGCTGTGAGTATTCTGTGTAGAATATTAAGAAAATGAGCAGCCTAAAAATACAGACAAAAAAACATAACCTTGTATTAATTATTAATATGATCATAAACATAGCCATCACCCTAACAGGACTATGATTTAAAATAAATCGACATACATTTATTTTCGAACAGGGTCCAGCGAAACCTATAGAATTTTTGAATTAATACGCAAACGACCGACCTGCTTTTGGACTGATTAGCAGTGACAGGACTCCTACATGCCTGTGTGTGAGAGGCGTTTGGGGTTGTCGTTTTAAAGAAAGGGGCCAGGAAAAGTGGCTCCTTTTCTTTAAAGCTCCTTCTTTACCCTCGTACTGGGAAACATGGGAACAGGAACGGGGAGCAGACGGGCAGCCCAAGAAAGGGGAGCCCAGCACAAGCAGAGTACTCGGTGAAAAAAATTCAGGCCCTGGCGCTCCCACAGAAAAGAAGACAAGGGCCATTTCCGCACTAGGCTGTTATAGCGCGATGATTCCATTTTCAACCTCCTCTGGAATCCTGGGGTTTGCAGTTTCGGGAGGGGCCGGCCGGCCCCTCCCGAAACTGCAAACCCCAGGATCCAGAGGAGGTTGAAAGTGGAATCATCGCGCTATAACAGCCTAGTGCGGAAATGGCCAAGGTCACGCCGCTCCCACAGCGCTGCCTCCTGGCCGCTTCCCAAGCAGACCGGTCCGAACCCGAGTTAAGACCAAATTCAACGGGCTGAGGCGCGCCTGAAAAGTTATAACGCCGAAGGGGGATTTGTTGAGTCCAACCCCGTCGGGAAGAAGCCCAACAGATTTGTGGTCCCTTCTCCAGGGAAACATAAACACAGGACCGCAGCCCAAAAAGAACCGTTGGGCTCTTCCAACAGCCGCCCGCCCGCCCGCCCCAGCTCGCGCAGGACTCACCAGCTGCCGAGCCACTTCGGAGGCCATGACAGGAGAGGGGGGGTCACCGCGCGCCCGAGAGAACAGCCGGGTGGGAAGGAGAAAGGGGGGGAGCGCGGCCACGGAACTCCCTACTCCAATCCCGACAGCTGGAATGCACCCAGCGTGAAGGAGAGGCCTCTCGCGAACGGGGGGGCGGGGACGGAAGCTTGACCAATCACATTTCGACAGGCGGAGACGCTGTACCAGGAGCAAGCGGGCGCGCTCAGACAGAGGCGGGGCTTAAACCGCTGGCAACGGGCGGGACTGCGTTCAAACGGGCGCGGCGCGAGAGGGGGCGTGGCCTCCGGTGACCAAGTGCTCGCCTTTGACAGAGAAGGGGGCGGGGCCAGAGCCATGGGCGTGCTGGGGTTAATTAATAGTCTCTCCTGAAGGGGGAGCGAAGGGGCCGTGTCCCCCAGTCCTCCTGCTCCTTTGCCAAGTTTAAACTGGGTTGATAGGCCCCGCCCTCTTTCCCCCTTCGCTGGCGTCACGTGGGAAAGGAGCTGGCTGGGGCGCAATGACGGAGAAAAAGGAGGGGGGACGAAGGCGGCGGCGGCACCTCAGAGGCTGCCGTGATTTGGCTCTGTGGAGACGCCGCCTGGGGAGCCTTGAGGCGGCGACCGCACAGCGAGGATGGGGACGGAGATGAGGCCATGGAGGAAGGGGCGAGGAAGGAGCCGGGCGCGGCAGGGGACGGCGGCTCCGCGCTGAGCGCGGCCGTTGGTGGCGGGGAACGGCGGGGCCGCGGAGGGGGGTCCCTCTCCCGGCGCGGCCCCCATGGCAGCCTCGGCGGAGCTGGACCGGGAGGCGGTCCTGCGGTTCCTGGCGGAGCGGGGCGGCCGGGCCCGCAACGCGGACCTGTTGGAGCATTTCCGCGAGTTCCTCAACTCCCCGGAGCCCGAGCGCCGCGCCCGGGCCCGCGAGCGCTTCAAGGAGCTGGTCAACGCCGTGGCCACGGTGAAGCAGGAGCCCGGCTCCGGGGCCAAGTACGTCCAGCTGCGCAAGAAGTACCGCGCCGGCGCGGGAAGCGGCGGCGGCGGCGGCTCCTCCGGCACCGGACCCAACGCGGCGGCGGCGGCGGCAGGAGGGGTGGTGGTCGTCGTCTCTCCTGCGGAGGGGGCTTCGGAGAGCGCCGGGCCCGCCGCGGAGACGCCGCGCCTCCCGCCTGAGGCTCCAGGTGGAGGCGAGGGAAGCAACAGGAGGAGCGGGGCAGAGGATGCCCTGGAGCCGAAGGCGCTTGCGGAGCCGCTGAAGGAGGGAGAGGGGGAGAGGAAGGCGGGAGGGACCCCCGCGGGCGCCGCCGCTGCTGTTCCCTCGGGGCAGCCTCCGCGCGAGGAGAGGGCGCCCTCGGCCCCCTGGCAGCGGCAGCCGGGGGTCCCTCGGCCGGGCCCCGGAGAAGGGCGCCGGCGGGAAGAAGAGAGGGGAGAGGAGGAGGAGGGCGGCGGCTCTCCGCGCCCCTCGCCAGGGGCTGAGGAAGAGGAACCCGCCGAGGCCGAGGAGGACTCGTCGCCTTGCTCGCCGCCCTCTGCGGGTTTCCCCGGTGCCGCCGCCGCCGCCGCCGCCTCCTCGGGCGGCCTCCTCACGACCACCACGCCGCGGGCCGGGCGCAAGAACTTCCGGGAGCGGATGCTGGGCAGCTCCCCTCAGCTGAAGCGCGGCGGCGGGGGCGGCGGCGTGGCCCCCCGCGGGGGTAGCCGGGGCGGCGGCGGCGGGGGGACTCGGACAGCGCCTCGCTGGCCTCGTCGTCGGCCGAGGAGGAGAGCAGCGGGAGCGGGGGCGGCTCGGTGGCGCTGGACCCGCTGGAGCACGCGTGGATGCTGTGCGCCTCGGACGGGCGCTGGGAGAGCCTGGAGGGCCTGCTGAGCTGCGAGCCGGCGCTCCTCTCCAAGCGGGACTTCATCACGGGCTTCAGCTGCCTCCACTGGGCCGCCAAGCACGGGCGCCACGAGCTGCTGGCCCTCCTGGTCAACTTCGCCCGCCGGCACCGCCTGCCCGTCGACGTCAACGCGCGCACCAGCGGCGGCTACACCGCCCTCCACCTGGCCGCCATGCACGGGCACCTGGAGGTGGTCAAGCTGCTGGTGGGCGCCTACGACGCCGACGTGGACGTCCGCGACTACAGCGGCCGCAAGGCCGCCCACTACCTGGGCGCCGGCGCCACCGAGGAGGTGCGCAGCCTGGTCGGGGCCCCGCAGGACGAGGCCGACGGGAGCGGGGCGCCCAACGGCAGCGGGCGCTGGAGGCTCTCGAAGGTGCTCCCGGCCCACCTCATCGCCTACCGGCTCTCCCACCTGCACCACGGGGAGGAAGGCGAGGCGGCGGAGGGGGCGGCGGGGGCGCCCGGGAAGGGCAGGGAGCTGAGCAGGAAGACCTCCGGCAGCGGCAGGATGAAGCCCCGGCTCAACAAGATCCGGTTCCGGACCCAGATCATCCACACGACCCCTTCGTTCCGGGGGGAAACCGAAGAGGAAGGGCAGGAGGAACGGTCCCTGAAAGGCTCCTTCAAGCTCAGACCTAAATCCAATGTGTTCGGGTAGAGTAAGGAGCATCGCTTGTTATACCCGGGTACGGTGGGGAAGGAGATGGCCAAGGTATCCCTGATACCCCTTGAACTGCCTCTATGGGGTTCTCGAGATAATCAGTAACTGCTAAACGACAGAGGGCTGCACGGCAGAAATAATCTGAACAGGAAAGTCCCAGAGACTAGATATTCTCCAGTGGTGCTAGAGGAGGAGTCCTAATAGGTCATTGGACTGTTAGTGCATTTTGCTTTAAAACGTTGGTATTCAGGGTCCTAAATTCTTATACTGGTCAAGTTTTCTCTTGACCCATGTGAGCATTGGTACAATACTAGGCAGTGCTATTTCCTAAGTGTTTCTTTTCATGCTGAAGTAATGAGTGTGTATGTGTGTGTGTGTGATCCGTAAAACTGTAGCCTTGGATGTGGTGGGATTTCATGTGATGGGAATGCCTTTCCCTGTGATGAAACTGATCACACATAGAAAGCAAGTATTGTCTGCTAAAGAGATGGGGCGGTTTTAATTCTTCTCCATAGACTCTTGCTTTCTGCATGTAAGTATTTTACATCCTTTTTGTTTTGTTTTTTGTCACTAGAGTGCACATGTACGTAAGAGGTTTACCACACAATGAGAACTAGGCTTGTCAGGGCCAGAGTGTACATTCACAGTAAATGTGTGCTCCATGCCCCATGTTTGAAGAGAGAAATACAGGGATGAGTGGCATTTAGAGTGGAGACAAAGTGAGCAGGGAGGATTGAACCCTGCCTGCCCCCACCACTATCAGGTCTCCTTTGCAAGTTCCTGACTCTCAGAGTTGAGTGCAAGTGGAATTGGGGCTTAAAAGGCAAATATTTGTATGGAAAAGAAGTTGGTGGGTAAAGAAAGAGTCAAGCATCTGGCCCACCATCTTATTTCTCATGCAAGTGCCTTCCCTTATCCACCCTCCTCCCCCTCCATTAGCATTGCACCAAAAAAACAATATTGGTGATTGTGTTAGTTCTAAAGGGCATGTTTCAAAATATACATGCATTTGCAAAAACATTGTTAATGAAACACTTTCTTGTGACTGGTTACGACAGAGCAGCACTAATATGTGTGCAGTAGGCATTTTTGTTTTTTGTCTAGGAAGGGATCCCCCCCCTATTTTTAGCTGGTGATAGTGTTAATCATTGATTTGTTCAGTGTGGAGTGTGTTTCATTCAGAAGGTTGAGCAGGAGAAAGAATTTGTAAGAAACCTTTTTGAGTAATGTTAAATGGTTCTCTCAGCACTCTTACCCTGAGGTCAGGAACCATCAGAAGGTTGTAGGCTGATTGGTATGCCCATGGGCACAGTGCCTAGTGCTTATACATGTGCATGAGGATCACTGTGGAGTAGAGTATAGGAGTTCCACATGCATTATTATGTTGAATGTTAAATGTTGTCACCTTTGCAGACTTAGGCTTGCTGAATACAAAAAGCAACACATGGAAATCTAAAAGCACACAGATAACTTGCTGCCATCTGTTACATAATGTCTTAGAAGCTTTATTTTTGTTGTGCTTGGCAAGTAAGTTACTCAACCATTCCTTTTAAAAAATAATGAATAAAATGTGTTTGTAAAGTGCAGATAAGCAACACTCTGTAGCTTGAAAATTAATGTATTTCTATTTTACTTTTTAAAAAAATACTGAGAATAATGTTTGAGCAGAAGTCACTAACATCAAAATGTCTTAATTCCATGGTCAAAAAAGTTATACAAAACACACATGGCTGATGTGTTATTAGCACTTTCTCTTCAAAGAACAAGGAACTGGGGGCTGGTCCTCCACTGTTGCTGGTATGAATTTGAAAATAAAATGTTGCCAAATAAAGGCAAGACTTGCTACTGCATGTTTCGCAATTAGTTCATTAGATACTTCCTTACACTGATCAAGAGCCATGGATAATACTGTTTCTGAATGTAACTCTGGATGTTATGGCATGAGGCCATAAACGGCAAGAGATTTTGTTTGTCCTCTTATTGTGCCAGTTAAACTTTCTTTTCAGAAATTGTGCTAAAGAGGAAATGTATATTTCCATCAACCTCTTATCTCTTCACAACTTGCTTTTTGGACATAATGATACAAATATGGGAAGGGGGCTGTCTGCATATTTACCTAAAAGTAGACTTTTCTGTGTAAACAGTCATTATCTGCATCTTAAGTTGCTTGTAGATCATCACCAAACAGTGCACAGGTACTTATTTATAAATAGGAGGATAGAAAACTTTGTGGTGTTAATGCTTTTTAAAAACATGTCAATGGGAGTTTGGCAAATGATCTTAAGTACGATTGTGTACCTATAACCAATAATCTTAAGTGAAAGAAACAAAATCATTAAGCACAGCTTGATAGAAAATCTCACATACCACACTGGTGCTTCTTTGATCATCCAAGGTAGAAAAAATGCAAAGGCATTCTTGATTTTAATTGGTAAGCTGTAATTACATGTGCCTTTTGTTAAATATTACAAACTGCAAAGAAAGGAGTGTGTTGAGCACATCTGCTCACATTTCAATAGGGTAAGGCTAGTGGCCTCTTATCTTTCTGCCAACATGGAACTTGTAGCAAGGTACAGCACCAGAAGCTTAATCTTGTAGCAAAGAATAGAGTCTGACAATTCTGCAGCGCAGAATACTGTCTGATAATAGAATATCTTTTTCTGATCTCTTTAAAATCTCAGTAGTGCTAATTTCAACTAAGTAGTGTCCAAAAAGGGTATGTTCCACACAATTATGTTTTTAAAATTGGTTGTTGGTCGTATTTAAACTACTGGTATAGTTAACAAAAAGTTGTATTTTTATAGATACTGTCTATTTAAATGTTAGAGTTACTCTATTTGATAATTCTAGAGATGATTTTGAAGTTTAGATTGTTTGAACTATTGAAGCTTGTTTTGCTGTAGCAATTTCAACAACTTTTTTCACTACGTAAGGGCTCTGTTGTAGACTAGTGGCACAAGACTTGGTTGTTCTTATGTGACCTCACATCACAATATACAGTTCCAAAAGATGGACTAGTAAAAGTCAGTGACATTTTGGTACCATATATTAAATTCATACTTTGGGTGGTATGTAATGCAAGGGGTCCCTTCTTCCACAACTGCAAGCATGTGCACACAAAAACAAGAACTGCTGGGTTGTAACTGCACATGAGGATCTATTCTTATTGATAGGACAGATAGATGTAACAAATCAGATAGATTTAACAAATAAGTTGCACAGCTAACCCAGAAGAAGGCTGACAATGCTCTTCTTTAGCAACAGTCCACATTTACAGATAACTAGCACACAACTTACTTCCCCATAATGGGGAAACATTTTTACCTTTTGATTTTACATTTTGTGTAGTCACTGTACCTTTTTAAAAAAAAATCAAAAACTTTGCCTGAAGAAATCTATTTCTTATTGGTATTTGTAACTTAACTGGTACGATAACACTTAATGTGAGCAGTGTTGTACAGAACACATGACTTTGTATGATGGTACAAAACTGGAGCCTGTGAGTCTTAATTTTATAGTGAAAGCTAAAAATGTTATGTGTTTGAAGATTAAAGCTGAAAGGTGATATCATATGTCCACTAATCTGAGAGCTGATCCCACAGAAATTGGGAAGGATATTTATGAATAAATATGTACACTACTAAGTTGTAATTTTTGTTACTTTATGCCAGAATGAGGCATACCTATCCACAGCTGTGTGGGCAAACACTCTTAATATGTGCCTGAATGAATGGCTGAGTGAAGAATCACCATAAAAACATCTTTATTTTAACAAATAAAGTGTCACAGTTTCCTGTGTTGTAAATTTATGCTTGCGTGCTGTTTTGTGTCTCCTGTTTTAATAGTGGTCTGCAAAACTGATTTTTAGAGGGTGGAGAAAGTGAAACTGGATCCAGCTGAGACTGTGCGATGCTTATAGTGGATTTGTTGAAGGCATAATTACGTCTAGATCTGACCCATTCAGTTTTCCATGTTACTAAACCAGATGTGTGTGTTAGATTATTGGTATGAAACCACATACTTAATGTTTCTAATTTTGCATTTAATCCTCATGTGTGGATGATTTAGAGGTCTTGAGAATCTCTATAGTTTCTTAAGCCAGCTATATGTTAGCATGTCACAGGAGGAGTAAGTCACTTCAAGTTATGAAGCTTAATCATATACTTTTCCCCATAATTCCTGTATTTTGAGGTCAAGCTTTGTTTATGGAGCCTTTTGCTATTTGTTGTTGGAGCTGGCAAGTCTACTTGCATAGTGGGGTCCCATTTCCCAATTTCCTAAAATCACCTTATTTCAGAAATATGGTCCATTGAACACTTATGCTATTAATACTGTACTCCTGTTTTGTACTTTCCATATTCCCAAACAAATATTAGATAATTCGTATCCACTTTGCAATGATGCCAGAGCACTGGAAAAACAATGTGGAATTTTGTGCACTTTTGTCAGTCTTAAATGTATCACGCTTTGTTTTTGCATATATACTTTTATACATGAGAAACTTCAATTAAATACACATGTGGGAAATGTGCAATGTAATTGTGTCTTTCTGAGTAAACATAAAGCATTATACATAGGATTATGTGTGGGTGTGTACACTTCACGTGTGTATACTAGAAGCCTAGCCAAAAAAATCAATCTTCAAGTCAACCTCAAAAGAAAGAGGGTATTTCCTTACAGAGGAATTTTAGGTCCTCCCTCTTTCTTGGTTTCTCTTCAGGAATCAATGCACAGGTTCCTTGCATTTTCATGACTGCCTCCAACTGCTACAAAGCCTGAAATTGTCTCTGCCACTATACCAGACCTTTTCAAACAAATTTAATATTAAGGGCTTCTTTGATATAACAAAACCAAGTTCATACCACATATTGTATTACAAACATGAGAATAGCCATAGTGAATCAATGTAAAGATGTGTCTGGTCTTGTTTTCTGTATGCTTCTGTTAGATAAGCAGTAATTTCACATTTAGGAGTAAAATGTAGTTCTTTGTTTTTCTTTTCTTTCTTTCTTTTTTTATTTTTATTTTTTTTTTGAAGGTAGGTTACTATGACCCTTGATTCTGGATTAACAGCTCTAACTTTTAGCAGGCATTTAGTTTAACAGAATTCAAGTATGCATCTTAAAAGTATCTTTAAGTATTAACTCTTTATTAAACTGAATTGTGCGAGACAGAAAAATATTTCCGAAAATATAGGTGGTTAAAAAGGCAATAAATGGGCCTAAATACCTTAAAGGCATCAGATCCTTTCTCCTCTTGGAAGCTAAGCAGGTTCAATCCTGGCTAGCCCTGGATGAATATAAGGTACTGTAGGCTATATTTCAGAGGAAGGAACTGGCAAAATCACCTCTGAGGTATTCTTTGCCTAAGAAAACCCTACAAAATTCATGTGGTCTCCATTAGTTAACAAGAACTTGAAAGTGTACACACACACACAGAGTATCCATACTACTAGTTGAATCTCTTTCTAGTGTGTTGAATGTAAAGGTTCTAAAGATCATGAGGTAGCATGGTTGGCAGTCTAATTCATTTTAATATAAATTAACCTTTTACTGGCAAAAATATTCACAGTAAGCAGAGTTCTATCATTTTTCTTCCCTGGTAAACTATATCCTGTTCAAGAAACTGGAAGTGAATCAACGTGCTCCTCTCAAATGTCTTTTAATACAACATGGACCTTCTGGAAATCTGTATGGGGGATTAAGTCTTAAGAAGTTCCTCTTCATGCCCCTTGCAGGACCAGCTCTGCTATTTGAAAGAGTGAGGAGGCTGTTTTAGGCAGCTGATTATTTTGTATTACAGTATTATCGTAAGTTTGTTGCTACAGAGAAAGGCTTGAGAGATGTTTCCACTTCAGATGCTATGCTAATTCCCCAGGCCTGAGTTACTGTGCTCCTTAACTGTCGAAGTAGCACTACACATGAAAATTAAGGTGCTTGCTGCCATTTCTTTGTCAACCTGTTTCTGGACCTTCACCAGACCTGACCTTTGTGTTTCCAGCTTTTTTCTTCCAGCCATCTTCCCCTCTAAAAGCCTTTTATTTTGCTCTGTTCCCTATGATACCCAAATGTGTCATTGGTTGGTGTTGGCCAATTGAGAGGTAGGAAAAGTAAGAGGAAGAAGGTGTTGGGAAATGAAATTAAATGAAACTATTCCGCTGGGCAGTTGTAAGATGCCCATTACATGTTCCTTGGAAGCTTTGTTTCAGCACTTGCGGGTATAGTCTTCTGTCCTACAGGTGACATGTTTCTACACTACAGCCTTGATGAGAAAGGGCTGTACTGCTAAATTGTAAAACTGAAGAAAATCTCAGTGTTTGGAAGTTACTTTTCATATAATACTTACAAACACCTTATGTCTGACACATTTAGAGTCTTGCAGGCTCTTCCATAAATAACTATCAATCTATTTCAGGAAGAAGTAATTTTCTTTCCCTCCCTCTCCCTGGCCTTAGTTCCATGAATGATGTAGTGGTTAAGAGACTGAGCTGCAATCAATGAGTCCCTAGTTCTTATTTTACTTTTGTTTTAAACATGGATTCCTTAGGCAATTAATTCTTTCAGTTCTTCTCTTGTCCTATCTACAATATGGTGAAATAATAATTTGTAGCAAGGATGGGGAACTGAATTTAGTCTTCCTGGTGTCCCAATCCAACTCTTCGAGATTTCCCAGACAGTCACACCCTTTCCTTATAACACCATTGTTTGCTAGCTTCCCAACATTCCTCCCTGCTTCTAGGAGTTTGAAATGCATGCCCTAAGACTTAATCATTGGCACAAAGAGCCTTAACCTAAAATGTGCTGTTACTTTTGATCCCACCCTTTTGCCTTTGGCCCTGACCACCACTGGAATGTGACCCACCCCCTAAATATTTTGAAATTTGGCAACAGGCTGGAAAAGGATCCTCATCTTTGCTGTTTGTGGTGATCGTAAACATATAAAGATTACAGGTTGATAATGTATATTTAAAAGTGTCTCCTAAGCATTAACCTCCAACACAGTTTTGTGATCAGCTTTATTTATAGCTCTGGAAAGGTGTCATCTCTTACGCCTGTAACCAGCCGAAAATATCTGAGGTCATTTGATAGAAGTAACTATTTAAAAAAAAAAAAAGAAAGAACCTGGAGGACACAGCTCATATTAAATTCCAGATCAAAGACATTTACTGATGTGTTGCAAGAATGAACTGGAATGCACAGAGATAAACCAATTCCTGGAATGTTGATGATGCCTATTGGCTTGTCAGAAACCATTAGGAAGAGGAATTTTGTAAAGTCAGCACTGAAGAGGTTATACAGTACTTTTGTTTAAAAGGAAACTGGAACAAGGTGCATTTTTCTACTTCTTGACCCATAATCTTCATTGCTGACCCTCCTAAACCCTACTGGCAGCTTCTGCTATGAGACAAGTCAACACAAATCTCTATGGCAGAATCTCTGACCCATTAAAGTTAGAAAGTATCAAGACCATCGTGATACACCACAGCATATCAATTCTCAGTGCCTTCCAATGCTGACAATTTCTGACAGAATGTAGGCCTGTGGCACTAACATTGTCACCATTTTCCTCCAGTATAATCTTTAACATGCTTGCCTGATGAAGAAGCCACTGAAGAAGCTTGCATTACATATTTTATGCTTTGGAGTTGGCCTCATAAAGGCAGTGCTGTTTGTGGATTTTGGATTTTTGTTGTATTTTGCTGCATAGTCAACACAGCTACCTCTGAAAATAAATAAATACACACACACACACATATCATTTTCAAATAACCCTATTATTGTGAGTTGTATGCAGATAAAATGATAATAAAGTGTAAGTGGGTGTTAAATCTCCAGTGTTTTAACATATAGAAATACTTTGCCATTTGGAAGATTTGAGAGTGACTGGAAACCATCTGGAATTACAGTTTGCAAAGAAAGTGCTATAACTTACACAATTTATGAGTGCATTTGTTCCACCTCTAGCATACAGTATATTCTATAAACTGACTTGTTAGGAAAGGTTCCTATTGCTGTTATTATGTCTATGTAGGAAATAAGTTAATTCACTACTGTATAATCAAGGGACAGTTCGCGTTTCAGCACATTACACAATTATAGCACTTCAATATCACTTTAACTGGCTTGAATCTATCCTATGGATTCCTGGGATGAACACAGTTTAGTGAGGGTCTTCAAATTCTCTGCTGGATGACAATGTTGGTACTGTAGTTCAGAGGAGTAGACTAGAGCATGGTAGCAGAGAATTCTATGTGTGCCATCAAACTACAAATCCCAGGATTCTGTATGATTCAGCTATGGCAGTTGAAGTAATACTGAAGCCCGATGTGAATACTCCCCAGGAGTGTAGTTGCCTTGCATTCTAACAGATGGCTAGTAAGAAGCTTACTACACAGACTGAAGGGTACTGCTGCCTTTGGCTGTGAATTGTTTTTGCACTATAATGGAAGGTAGCTGTGGAATGGGAGGGAGGGAAAAACAGTCATTTGTGTCTTCAGCTGCTATTCAATGGGAATCTAGCTTTCAAAGTAATATCATTTGCTCCATATTTTATATAATACCCAGAGCCAGAAAAATAGGTGTTTGCTAAAAAATTTCAGACTGCGTATGTGTGTGTGCGTGCGCGCATGTGCACGCACGCCTTCAAATCACCTGTTGATTTACGGCAACTCCATGGATTTCATTGCGTTTTCTTAGGCAAGAACTATGCAAGAGGTGGTCTCCCATTGCCTTCCTCTGAAATACAGTGTGGTGTTCCTTGGCAGTCCCCCATCAAAGTACTAAGCAGCGTGACCCTGCTTAGTTTCCAAGATCAATCAGGACCTGATGTTTTCAGCATATTTACACTTCTCATATTCTTGAGGCAAATCAGCTGGATTCAGATTTAGGAACATATAACTGGGTTGACATAAGTATCCCTTCTGTCCCTCCTTGTGTGGCCTCTCCATCTTCCCTCCTCCCCTTCCAAATTGCCACACAGAGGTTCCTGGGAATATACAGTGTGTGAAGGGAGAAGGCTCCCTCAGAACTGAGTGGAGGCACCTTCTGTACGCAGGGCCCTTCCATCCATGGAGGGCAGATCTTGAGTGCAACAGGTTATCAGTGTGTTCCATTAGGATTATGCTGACTGCTGGTGAGAAGCAGTCTCTGAGACTCCAGAGTACTGTGAGTAACTGCTAGGCTAAAGGATGCATTTGTTTTCAAGATTGTCACCCCTGCCACCACCTCCCACACTATTTCTAAAATCTTCTGGCTTTCAGACTATATTGAGAGGTGTGGGATGTTTACTTTGGCCCTCTAAATGTTGTTAGGACTACAGTTCCCATAACTGTGGTTGTGCTGCTGAGGTTGGATAGGAACTGCATTTCAATATCTGGAGAGACATGTTCTCCATCTTTTGATATAAATGCTTCCTCTTTGCTTCAGATTATGCAAATATATGTAAAACCAACCCACACATTTTTACCTAAATTGTTTAGACCAGGATATATATGAACAATGAAATTCATTCTGCCTTTTTTCACATCAAGAAATGCCAGCCCAGATGCAATCTGTTTTGTGCTGAAGGCCTAAGAGGGATGTATCCTCCTGTCATTCCCTTTTCATTGTATACTTCATCTATCTCAAAAGGGAATGGCAGGAGGATATGTCCTTTTACTCCACAGGAAAAACCATATCCCAGGGTCTACAATTTTGATATTAAAATATGATTCCATGTGCCCGAGAGGTCACCTGGATGAGCACATAGGCAGCAATGGTCGAACGATCAAAAACCAGGTCAGGCCAGTAAAATCCACAGTCATGTAGCCCCAGGAGACCTCAAGCTGGGCAAACCTACAGTAAACAAAGGGTCCTCAGCCCCTGAGAAGCCAACTTGAGGGGATTAGTGTGTTTGCCCCAAATTGAGCAAATATCCTATCAGGCGAGGACCATTTACATGGAGTCACACCGCAACCAAATGCAGCTGAAGATCCTGAGATTTTGGCAACACCTTGTCATCTCATCACGCAAAGGAAGTTACCATTGTGGAGCTTCTTTCTCATTGTAACACCCATTGTTCTCCCCGGGAAAGGATTAGCCCTCCAGGTACCTTTTCCCCCTACAAATAGTCCCAGTTTTTGAGCGTTTCTTTGGATCACTCCCGGTCATCCCAGCAGACTGTTGCTCCGTCCGTTGAGTAATCCCCTCAGCCCTCTCCATGCTGAGCCCCACTTCTCTACTGTTTTTCCCGGACCAAGGACTTCAGGAAAAGGTGCAGTATTACCCCAGCTATAACCACTTCAGTATTCCCCTATCCAGTTTCTTCTCTTTGCTTCTTAATAGGTCTTGAGTGAGTGTGTGAGTGATTACATTGGTGCATGAGATTTTCATTCAATAAAATCATTTATTGGACATTTTTGTTTGGTTTTTGGCTTGGCCTGACCCCGTAAAAACTGGGTAAAAAGACCCCGCTAGGTTACCCTGCCTCTTGCATTGCTTTTGCTCATGCTCTGGCTAGTTTCCATTCCCCATCCTGTGGAGCACATTGTGGTGTCCCCCAAAGGACCCCAGAAATCAGGGTAACAGTCCCTCTAAAAGCAAGTTAGATTCCTCGGAAAAATGCCACACCAAGCTTTCAAGTAGATTGTTTGTTAATTGTGAATGCTGGAAAGAACAGGATTTGACTCAATGCAAAAAGCTCGTTTCAGTAGTTAGGGCCGCCCCATGCTCCTCTTCAGCTTAAACTGTAATTAAACACACCCTTGATGACAACACTACATGAAAATCCAAAGCATGACCTGTCGGAATCAGTCATAATCCCCAACTATTTAAAAGGAAACAGGGGCAGAGAGATAAAGAGATTGTACTCTTTTGAAAAGGTTTTGCATGTGGCAGCAATTCTGAATGTCTCTCTGGACTCAACAGCCCTTTTTTTTTAAAGCTACATAGACAGCTGGTTGGTCATCAGTCTAGAAACCATCAGAACAGGATCTGGCATCCTCCCAGCAGCTTTTAAATTAGATCAGCAAGTAAGTCTGGCTGCTGCTTAACTCGTAATCCATTGCCAATAAGCACCAGTTCTACAGCAATGTCATGGCGGGGTGCCATTTTGGTGCTTCATATTGGCTGGCAGGGGACAGTCCCAGTGAGGCCTTCTATGCATTCACATCTGCACATACAAATGCATACACACACAAAGAAGTAAAACAAGAGCCTCACTGATGCATCTGACTGCAGTTTCTCTTCTGCTTACTGTTAACATCATTATAACCAGACATTTAAGATTTCCTGAAGAGTAATCATGCAATCTCATTTAGTAAAATTGTCTTAATTATGTCTATGCTCTTATGTAGTCATAAAAATGCGGGGTAGACAGTCTTTAGACTTGGCTTTTTTTTTAAAACCAAGTTACTGAAACCCATTAACTGAAGCCTAGTGTTTTCATAGAAGAGGGGGTCTGCAAAGAGGGAAGGTGCAGGTCCAATATTCTCCATGCTCTTCCAGTAAACTAGCCAATGACCAGCTGAAAAGAAGACCTGAAATTACTTCCAGTCTCTAGTCTTGGCAGGTTTTTGCTGACTTTGTGAGGTTGGCTGGAAGCGAGGTTTGACAATATTTGCTTTGTTTGGCTACATTTGGGTGATTTCACCCAAATTGCTTCTCCCCTCCCATTGGGTGGGGAGTATAGAGGCTCAGGAGGGGTTGAGGATATCTGGCAGTGGGATAGGGAGGTACAAAAAAAATTGGGAGACCACAAGAAGCTTGTGGACTGCAGTTTGCCCACACCTGGCACAGTGGCTCACAAGGGCAGGCAGACACCTAAAAGGAAAGACAGGCAACCAGCATGGTGTGGAGCCAGCATGTTGTAGTGGTTTGAGTGTTGGACTATGCCTCTGGAGAACAGAATTCAAATCCATATTTGGGCATGGAAACCCACCGGGTGGCCTCAGTCAAGTCACACTCTTTCAGCCATGGAGGAAGGCAAAGGTAACCCTCCCTCTCCCTGCAACAAATCTTGCCAAGAAAACCTCATGATAGGTTTGCTTTAGGGTCACCAGAAATTAAACACAACTTAAAGGCCTGCAACAACAATGAATAGAATTTGTAAAAGTTATCAATTCTTACTATAGCCCCCAGAATCTCCCAATCCCTATTCATCCCAGAGGCTTCTTCTCAGAAATTCAGCTTCTAACCCTATTCCTCCCCCATTGCATTGCATGTAGTTTTAAAGAGGTCTGTCTCTATTACTGAAAGGTTTTAAAAATGCTAATTCCAGCCATATTTGTTGCAGGTGGGAGGATGTTCATCAGAGACTCTTCCTCCTCCCACCTCTTGCTGTCTTTGGGACTTTCAAAGCCTAATTTCAGGCCCAGAGTCGGAGTCACTGCTGGAGAGGGAAGGGCTGATCCTCTCTTCAATGTTGTAATCCCCCCACCCATTTTCCGACTATACTACAACCAGTCCTTTTGAAAAAAACCCATTAGTGCCAATTGAGGATTTAAAATATCTTAACTGCAGAGTAGGGGGCCATTTGGGGATGTATTTAAAGCTGGAATAGAAGGGCTGTTCTCTACTGAAGGATCAGAATTCAGGGGAACCTTGGCCTTCTGGGGCCAGAGACCAGAGTCCTTTTCCATCATTTATTCTGAATCTGCAGTTCTGATTTGCTTAGTTCAGGTACATATTTGAGAGTGAAGCTATACTTATTACAGCAGCCTGGTTACCACAGAATCTGTAAGCAATGAAAGTAGGAAAATGCTTACAACTCATTCATTCTTGCCCATCTCCAGAGAAATACTAATACACTGACATTCTAAACAAAGGAAACATTTTCATTATAATTGGTGTGGGAGGGTACTGCTATGGGACTTTTTTGTTGTTGTCACAGAACAAGTAATACAAAATATCAAAAGATGTCTCCTGTAGGGATCAGCATACCTTTCTAATGCTCCATTTAAAAACACATTTAAACCACTACACCACAAGTGGTACAGCTGCTTTTTTTATGGGCTATGCTAGATTTGAGAGCCAGTATGGTGTAGTGGTTTGAGCACTGGACTATGATCCTGGGGACCAGGCTTTGATTCTCCACTGGGCCATGGAAACCCACTGAATCATCTTGGGTGTGTCACACACTCTCAGCCCCAGAAAGCCGCACCTTAGGGTCACCATAAATCAGAAATTGCTTGAAGGCACACAACAACCTGCTAAATTTGATGACACACCCAGATCAAAATATTTTGCTGCATCAAAAAAGGTCAAAATGGCAGCAGCACCACTCTCTTGCCTCATTGTATGGGAACATATAGCCCAAAAGAACTGGCAGTTGAATCTTACTTCAACAAATGAAAGCATGATAGCCTCCTGTGCTACCCTGCACAGAGTAAGTGGGTGGCTCTGATCAGAAAGAGAGTTGTGAATATGCTCTGGGTTTTAATCTAAACTTTAAAGGAGCTGATCCCTATCCCCCAAATGGGTTTGCCATCTTGGATATTTTCCTTTAAATCCAGAGTGAATTCACTGCCTCTGTGACATTGCAGTCAGCACTTACCTTGCACTTGATGTTGCAGAGCAGGTTCCAAAGCATACACAACTCTGTCCACTTGCCATTATTTAGTGCCTCCTAACATCTGCCACCTGAGATGGCTGCTCTTTCTGCCTGCAGTCACATTTCTCACTTGCCTATCCACCCTGTTATGTGGGAGGCACAGAGTGTAGGGTTGCTGGGTGGGGAGGATGGGGTACATTTTAATGTTTTAATGTATTTGTATATTTTTGTAATGCCACCTCGATCCATTGGGAGAGGCGGGATAGAAATAAATATTATTATTATTCTCAAATTTTTAGAGGGGAGAGGAGCATTATTACCTCACTGCCTTGTATTATTACCTCATTCTTATAACATCTCTTTACTTGGAGCATTTGCCCCACAGCTTTAGCTGAGGAAAATAATATAGCAAATGTTGACCGGCAGCACAAGCAGGAAAAGGATTCAGCTTCCTCGCCCATGTAATCCTTTTACCATAAAAATTTGACTATCATCATCCTTTACTTTTAGGCATGAATGGAGCAGACGCATGAATAAACAAGCACGGCTTTGTCTGTCACATCTGCTTTGGTTCTAAGATAAGCAGGAAGTTTGTGAAGGAGAAGGAAGGCCTGTATATTGCACAAGAAGCCTCTCTCCATGAAACTGATGGGACTTTAAAGCAGAGGTGGCTGAATATTTTGTTACCGATACAAAAACATATAAACCATGTTCTTTGATCCTAGGTGAATTAATATGGAATGTTTAAGTAAATCACTACAGTACATTAGATTTTAGCTGATTTTCTAGGTGGTTGTTGTGGCTTTTCATGTCATTGTGCGCCTTCAACTCATATCTGACTTATGGTGACCCTAAGTCAACCCTATCACAAGGGTTTTTGTTTTTGGCAAGATTTATTCAGAGGGAGTTTGCTCTTGTCTTCCTCTGAGGCTGAGAGAGTGTGACTTGTCCCAAGATCACCCAGTGAGCTTCCATGACTGAGTAGGGATTCAAACTCTATTCTCCAGAGTCACAATCCAACACTCAAACCACTATACCATGTTGGTTTACTACAGGATAAGCCATTTCCCATGCACATTTGTGGGGTTCTACTAAAAATAAGCCACAACGCCTGAATCCTCCTGCCTCTGTCTTACATTAGGTTTGTATTGATTGAGGTGGAAGAACATCTCCATAACATGGCAGAACAACTAAAAAGCCATGAGTCAAACTGTGTTGTTACCATAGAAACCTTTTATGCACTCCACCCAAGCAGCACATAACTTCTGGTGCATGAACACACCACTGGCATGTCTGACATGATTCTACTTGATATCCTGTCAAGATTAGTTATATGAACTTCCCAAACACACGGTGAACTTCCTTCCAAAGCAGTGCCAGAATTAGTTTGCCAGGATCTGTATTTCACTGGCAGATGGGCCCCTCTTGTTACCACCATTTCATATGCCAAGAAGAAGGCAAAAAAGTTGCTTTCCGCCAATCCAGTTGTATCTACCAAAATCTGGATTTCGTCCATTGTTTTTTCATTCTTTCACATACAAGAACAAAATCACTATTAGCTCTTGGAAAAATATGAGGTTTTTAAAATGGCTCCCAGAATCTATACTGCCTGTGAAATTTTGGGAGTTGCATACAAAAAGTAAACTTTTTCAAGTTCTGATCAAAATACATATTTTAAAACAAACATAGTCTGATCTCTTCACTTGTTTGTAATACAATCTTATACACACCTACTCAGAATAAAACTCCAGTGAGTTTAATGGGCCCTACACCTAGGTAAGTGTGTGTACATTTACACAGCAATTACATACTTGTATAGGTTGAAATGATAGCCAGTGTGTGCAGTGGTTTGAGCATTGGATTATTACCCTGGAAACCAGAGTTCAGTTCTCTACTCGGCCATGGAAACCCACTGGATGGCTCTGGGTGCATCACACACTCTCAGCCCCCAAAAAAGCACATGATAGATTCACCTTAGGGTCGCCATAAGTCAGAAACAACTTGAAGGCATACAAAAACAGCAATATATTCTGAAATATATTTTCTTGGCTTCATTGGGATTTGCTCCCAGATAAGCATGTACATAAGTGTGGCCTTATTAATTTTTAAATATAATTCACCAGCGGAGGAAATCAGCTGAAGAAGACAAGATACATTATAATAAAATACCTTCACAAAATGCCAGCCAAATGTGTCTGAATCATTCTAAAGTTTTGTGTTTTCTGAAAGCAATTTTCCCACAAGCTGTCATCTACACATTTCCGCCTTGTACGCAGAAGAGCATTCAACTTTCTAACTTTTTAATCTTAAAGCTTCTTTAAAAAGAAAATAAATCACTAAAGTGTTCCTCCCTCAGTCATATTCTAGGAAAAATACCTAAAAATAGAAACGTAACTAATTGCATTCAAGTATCTCACAATTCTCTGCAAGATTGCATATAATTATGTATTTTTCAGAAGCCTTTTAGCTAGAGTTTCCTCAGTATAAGTGCCTTCTTTTCAACTTCTGGCTCCAATAAACTCACCAGACAAAAAATGTATCCGTAAGGGGTCAGGCACATTTATTCCTTTTGGAAGATTTATATCAAATTATTCTTCAACTGATTTACAAGGAATATGTAATAAACCTCTGAAATCTATCCATTCATCCACCCACCAGCATTCCTGAGTTCTCTGGCAGAAGGAAGGGACCAGAGATTTAAACCCACTTTTTAGCTCCAACTAATATAGATTTGTCAAACTGATGGAACATATTCAAGCGTTGACTTAACAAGCTCCCATTCATTCAGTTGGTTTACTCTAAATGAGACTAACAACCAGACGTAGGCCAGAATACGCTGCTCATCTGCTCTCTGATACTTAGGCATCTAACAGTTGGAAACAAATATTATTTTGAGTAAACTCCTCACAGCTGCTCCTTCTCTGGTCCAGTGGATGAGACAAAGGATCCTTTCACCAAATGCAAATATTAGCACTATGATTCTACTTTAACTGCCATGGCTGCTTCCTATGGAATCCTGGGGCTTGTAGTTTGGTAGGGCACTAGAAGAGCTCTCTGAATGAGAATTCTAAAGACACCACCTTAAACTGCAAATTCCAGGATTCCATAAGATGAAAGCTTTGCAGTTAAACTGGAATCATATTGATATAATTCTGTAATGCGAAAGCACCCTATGATGGACTTCTTATAAATTATATTCTTCTTGTGAGGCAGGAAGTGTTATCTTCCCTGATGCTAGTTTTTTCAGCAACAACTAGAGTGCTTATCTTCTGGTATCCTTTCCCATGGCAAGTGATAGTTGGAGCCAAGTAGGACAAAAATGTCCTAGTGGTGGCAGCTGATGACTTCCATGGCAATGGGGTAGTGAATCCTCTTTTGGTTTTAGTCTGAACTCTAAAGGAGCTACCCAAGGAGTTGAACTGTTTTGGAGGGAAAGGTTGAGCACCATGGATAGCAATTTTAAAGTTCAAACTAATGTCCAGAATGATTTGACAATCCCACTGATAAAGAAACCACCAACTCCCACTGGACCATCTCCGCATGGAAAGTGAATTTGACAGTAGTTCTTCCCTGTTCTAGCTGTTAGGGATGTGTTCAAGCCATCTCAAGTTCACTTCCTTATTAAGATGGCTCTATTTTAAAATATTTACATCTTTGGAAACTAGTTCTTATAAGCCTATGCAGGACCTGCTTTCTATCAAATCAGATCTGCACAAATTGTTATCCATCCAAGACAAAAGTATTCTACCAGCTATGCATGGTGTCTATGGCCTATGGTGATCTGATAAATCTATAGCCTGGCAAAGTTTGCAAAAATAGGATTATCAAGCATCTGTCTGGCCACTTTACTTGAAAGAAGCGCTGAACTGACTCTAATCAGCCACAGTGGTAGATGTCTGGATTTAACCTGCTGCAATTCTTGGGGGCTGAAAAGGTATCTTAGAGTTTCAGAACAACCTAAAGTTGCACTGAGCAGGAAGACAACCTTGACATAAAGCAGTGGTAGGACTGCATTCCTGAAGTCAGAGAACAGATGAGATGGATCAGGCAGTTCTTAAAAGTTCGGGAATGTATGAAGTACATGGATTTGCTGCTGATCAAAACAAGTCAGAAACTGCTGCCCTCTAGTAATTGACTCCTCTGGATATGATACAGTTGAAACATGCCTACCTTCCCCCCTCTTTTTTATTTTTCACATTTCTAAGCTTGTTTATTAAATTTCTGATGTATATGGATAAAGTAAAAGTTCACGTATGCAAGTCTTGAGACAATGTGAATTAGAATAAAACATCTGATTTTTCCAACATTGGGTCAACTTGTGCCTCAGGCAGCTAAAGTAAACAATTCACACAGCTATATTCTTTATGGGTTTTTTTTTTCTTTATCACCCTTGATTGTGTAAACAGTGGAGTTGTTTCACTAAAGTCTTGGTACTTGACAATAGTACAAAGAACTACATGTTTCCTTCCCCCTCCCTTCCCTTCTGGTATGTTTTGTGTAGCCTCCTTTGAGTGATTAACATTTCTCTTGCAACAGGATGGGAGAGGAAGAACAATTCTTTTATTTTTCTTCTGACATTTACTTTCTTTTTGCAGATAAGGAAGGCTGTCATCTTTATTAAAATAACTGTTTATTTCATCACTGTTTCTTTTTTCCTTCAGTGTTAATCTGTATTCTTTCACAGTAAACCCATTTTCTAAATGTAGATCCTTGCCTAAACAAAATACAGTCAACCCTTTACATTTGTGGGTTTCACTTTTGTGGACTTGATTATTCACAGATCATTTACTGTCACCTCTGCTGCCTCCTTATATTATTTTTAATAGGGACTGCAAGCCTCATGAGACTGAGAAACTGTAAACGAGGCTTGTATGGTAAGTCCCTATTAAAAATGGTATGGAGCAGCAGTGGAGGTGGCAGTAAGCCCCACCAGCCCCCCGCTTTTGCCTTGTGAAGGAACCCTGGTACCTCAAAGATGGGTTGAATATACTTTTTTGTGTGTTAAATATGGTTTGGGAGGGCCTAGGGTTATTCGCAGTTTTTCCACATTCACAGGGGTCCACATTCACCCAAAAGGCCCCTCTCTAAACTGCAAACCCCAGGATTCCATGGCATGTTGAAAGTATAATAATAGTGCTATAACAGTCTAGTGCGGAAATGGCTGTAAAAATGGTTAATATGCACATTAGAAATATGCCAGTGGGATCGGATTCCAAGCATTAAACAAAGGTCCTTCCAGGAAAAATGCATACATTTTAAACAAATGGCTGTATGTCAGCATCAAATCAGTTTGACATTTGTGCATTAAATCCCATTTTTAACACCAGTGGTATAATTCTGGTTACTTAACTATCAAAACAATGAGTAGTCTTAGAATGTTATGGTTTAACAATCCAGCATTTTTCCAGCATCAAAATGGGCAAAACTCAGGCCAAGATGAACACCTTTAAATCCCACTGACTTCCATTGAGGAGAGTTGAATATATGTTTTTAAATACTGCCTTTGGCTAAAGCATGCCCATACTTGTCAGTTTAATGGAAAAGGTGCAGACAAAATTGTCTCTTGTATCTTCTGAGGGGATAAAGTAAAATAGTTCTCCAGTGCACAATTGAAAAGAAGAACATGTTTTAATCTCTTTTCAAAAACCATGCTAGGCTTTCAGAGCATCTAGTGGTGTATGCACATAACTTATTAGATTATCTCAGAAAAGAGCTTGTTCTAATACCCCTTTCTTGGGTCTTCCAGGCAAAATGGTAAGAGTTAATCCATAATGCAACTTTTGCAATTTATCCATTTCAGATATACCTCAGATATGATTCATATTTTCTGTTCCATACAGATTCTGTTATGAGAAGCCGTGCTTATTTCACTGCTCGAACAAGGTAAATATGCAATCTGCAAGATGTGTCAGGCTATTTTTTACTTTTGTAAATTGTTCATCTTTAATTACGTGCTGTTTAAAAATAATTTCAAAAAAGAAAAAAGCTAATCAGCACCATACGCCTCCTGTTTCTCCTTATTGCATGTGTTTACTTTAAGTTATACTTATTTTTAAAGTGTCTGATTAAAATGATTACCTGGAATCATATAATTTTATGTCTCTCAAAATTAAAACCAAGCAGATGAAAGGTGTTTTCTTCTTGCACCGTTTCCTTTATGAATTATTATTCTTTGCTGTATCCTGCCATTCTTTCAATGAATTTAGGTACAGGTGGGAAATTTTCTCATGATAAGTGCAGCAGGACATCAATTCAGCACTTGTCATGGACAAGGTTATCCAGCCAAGGTTAAACATTATCTCACGTTGTAATTTAAAGAAAAGATGTAGGATGGGGGAGGGCAGGGAAGAGGTAAACTCTTCTATTTAAACTAGTGGGGTTGAAAAGTTCTTAACCCTGACCAGATATATTGCCCTCAGGTTTTTTGACCACATACTTAGCAGTAAGTCTGGACTATTTCACCCCATAGCTTTATTCAGATATTTAAGAAAAGCCAAAATAAAAATGTATGCTAGATTAGGTCATACAGCTGCCAAAATAGGAAGCCAAAACCTTGATTTCCCGAAGGAGTAGGAGGAAAGGGGTTATTCCCTATATACTGGAGTAGGAATTGGCAGTCTTGCCAATATAAATACATATGGTCATAGCTTTCCTCCAGCATGCCATTCTAAGGGAATAAGAGCTGCAGTTAAGTAGTTTACTTGAAAAGACATTTCTCTTGGCCAACAATTGTGGTAGTGATGGGGAGGATGGCTTAATTCATAAATTTTGGCTTCAAACAATAATTTCCACATCATCTTATCTGCTGCAATATCCCTGTCCAATTACTCCTGGGCATGTTCTAGGACAGGGCTCCTTTAGCCATCTGATATGGAGGACCAGCAATGTTTTTTTTCCCAGTTTGCTTGATGCTGGTTCTTCATTTGTGCCCATTGAGTACAACTCTTCCTTCCTTCCTTCCTTCCTTCCTTCCTTCCTTTCTTTCTCTGGACTGGAAGCTGATGGCTTGTGATCTAGCGCTTGTCCATGGTCGACTTCAAGAGCACTGTTTTAGGACACTAAATTAGTCTACCTCAGTTTCCAGGCCTATATCCCACTTGTAGCTTTTTTTTTTTTTTTTGCTTGTTTGCTCTGTGAAGTTTAACTTGTAATGCCTGTCCTAAGGCTGAACTACTAGCAGTAAGAACTTGACACTAAAATTTAGTAAGGGGAGAGTTCTGCACTCTTGTTGCCTTCGGCCCTGCCCACGAATAGAATTTTGTGTGTGTGTGTGTGTGTATATATATGCATATGTATGTGTGTGTGTGTGTGTGTATGGACACACACACACACACACACATGGCCAAGGACCCCCAAAATTCCACTCAGGATTTACATTTTCAAATATTTATTTATGTATTAAAGGCTTCTGAAGGCAAGAATTCAAATCCCCACTCAGAAAATAGGTTACCTTGGGCAAGTCACATTCTCTCTGCTACAGAGGAAGGCAAAAGCAAACCACTCTGAACAAATCTTGCCAAAAGAAACCTATGATAGGTTCATTTTAGGGTTGTTGTAAGTCAGAAGTGACTTGAAGGCACACAACAATAAAGTGCCCCAACAGAGGAGGTTTTTTTCTAGCCAATTATGTCTCACCCCTTTGAAAACTTATGGCGACCCTAAGGCAAACCTATCATATGAGTTTTCTTGGCAAGATTTGTTGCCTTTCCTTTTCTCTGAGACTGAGAGAATGTGACTTGCTAGAGGTCTCCCAGTGTGGCTTCCATGGCCAAGTGGGGATTCAAGCCCCGGTCTGCAGCATCATAGTTTGATTGTGTGCACACACTTGCTGCCATGTCCTTTTCATCAGAGACATGGCAGCGGGAGTATATGTGCACATGTCCTAATTGCTCTCTCGTTTGCATATGAGAAAGCGGTTTCAGCACCTTCAACCCCCAATGCTGCCACACCACTATTGCAGCTGTTGTCACTGTCTAGCAGCAAGGCTTCATGGACTTCCCGTCAGGGCTCTGTGGACCCCCGGGGTCCCCAGACCCCAGGGCAAGAACCATAGAATAGAATCATAGAGTTGAAAGAGACCACAACAGCCATTGAATCCAACCCCCTGCCATGCAGGAACACACACTCAAAGCACCCGCAGCAAATGGCCATCCAATGGATTAGAAGATGTATTGTTTTGTTGTCTGAAGCTGAGTGGCTAATATTTTCCCAGACAACTACTGAAATCAAGCTATACAGTACTTAATGCCAGTCAAGTTATTGTGACACATGATGCAGATAATCCCATTCAGTTTGATGTTGAGCATATTCTTCTGGGGTTTGTCCAGTCATAATTAATTAGTCACTAGTTCCTGTTTCTGATTGATGCCTAAGGCTTTAAAACAGTAAATGTTGTTTTGACCCATGGATCTTTCAGTCTTAGGCCATTTCTGCACTACACTGTTATAGTGCTACTATCTCACTTTCAACATCCTATGGAATCCTGGGGTTTGCAGCTTAGAGAGAGGCATTTTGAATTCTCAGCCAGAGAGCTGTTTGGCCTCAGTAAACTACAAACCCCAGAATTCCATAGGATTTCCAACTCTATGATTCTATGATTCTATGTTGAAAGTAGAATAATAGCACTATAACAGTGTAGTGCAGAAATGCCCTGAGATTGGTGGATATCTGGACTTCCCCTGGCTTAGGCTTAGTAGAGATGTAAGGGGTGGCAGCAGCAATCTTCCCTGTAATTTTAACTCTTGGTGAGAGGTAGATGTCACCTGTTGACTTATGGCATTGCCATTAATTTCCTAGGGTTTTCTTAGGCAAGGAAAACTCAGAGATGATTTTGCCAGTTCCTTCCTCTGAAATATAGCCTACGGCACCTGGGATTCACTGGCAGTCTCCCATGTGAATACTAACCAGGGTTGACCCTGCACAGCTTCCAAGATCACACTGGATCTAGTGGGAATCTCAGGTTGGTTGTTGGAAATTGAGAATACTGGCCTCCTCATCCCTCTGTGACACAACCAAACAATACAATAATCAACAAGACAGAAATTAAGGCTGAAATCATGTATGACCTTGCTCAAAAGCAGAGCCCACTAATTAACTTCTGAGTAGACTCACCTAGCATTTTGCTAAAAGTGGTGTGCTGCACATGCATGCCTGAATCAGGCCTGTGACAATAGCAGTGCTGTTTTAATTCAGCCCTTGTGAAAGTCAGGCTGTCAAAACCTAACAAATGACAATCCATTTAAAACATCTGCTATTTTTACTGTCTTTGCAAAATTCCAACAGAAAGTGAGTTTTTTTTTTAAATTTCAAACTCCAGTTTTCACACTTGCACTATTTATTATTACCAGTAATTATTTTTTACACCTTTGAATTTTGGTCTGTTGTTCCATTTTTCAGTCTACAGAGCATCTGTCTGCAGCCTGAGTCAGGGCCCCACCCAAGAAAGCAAGGCTGTGCTTGTTTTGCATAGCAGATGGAAGCTGTCACACTAGAAATTCCATTATGTCAAGATTTATTGAAATCGAAACTCATAATAACTGGCTACCATGCCAGCAAATAAATACAATGGCACACCAATGTTCTGTGTTACCTATAAATAACATGAAAAATAAAGAGGTCATTTAAACAAAGAAGGGAGCAAGGAAGGCCAATGTTTGACCTCAAACATGCCCTTTAAAATGAACTTCTTATTCCCACAGGATATTTCTGTTTAATTTAGCATGAGTTCCCCCTACAGTTTCCCTAGAACTCAAAAACCTCTCTGCTCTGTGCCAAACTTTTTGTTTAAACATCCTCCTTCCCATTTTTAATAACTTGTATTCCATCTGGAAGAGTTTCTTTCATTCATTGGAAGAACTTTGATCCAGTGGAGGATTGTGTTGGCAGAAGGTTTAGTGACCCTTGCAAGCTCCCTCTCTTCCATACAACCTCGCAATGATTTGGTGGGTCCTGACACTGACTGAAGTAGATTTTCCATACAGCTAACATTTACCAAAGTTGAGCAAGGAATGCATGGTGATATCATCATGTAATCTGATTGGTGCAGAGTGGTCTTAGGGTCCTTAGCTAAACTGAAATGGAAATTTTTTATTTGTATAGTTAGAATTTTAACACCTGATATTTAATTATCCTTCCCCATTTTGGTGCCCTCCAGATGTGCTGGAGTGCAAATCCCATCCCCCACAGCCAGATAGCCACTGGGCATGTCAGTTGGAAGACAGAAAGAGATAACAAAAATGGTGAAGTAGTTGTTCCTCTTTTGGAATTAAACATTTTGCTGACAATGTGCTTTCCAAGACAGAAGTATCTGGAAAACAAAGAAAATGGAACCATCACTGGGACAAACCCCACTACTTCTTTCAGAGCAGCTTTTGGCCTGAAATCATGCATCTACTGTTTGATTTTATGATCTGAAATCATGCATCTACTATCTGATTTCATGAATATGTTGATCATAAAACTGAATGTATCACATATTGCAAGGTATGATCACAAATCACCCACAGTGCTTCTGCTCCAGAGGGCTTCCTAGAGGTCCAGGAATACCTCTCTGAACTGAACCGAATCGAAAAAGAGACAGTTCAAACTGGTTACGCTTCTTCACACAAAACTACATCTCTAGAAGATGATCATGCTCAGTGAACAACGGAGTCACCATCATTGCCTGTTCTTTTCAGACATTGACCAAAGTGCACTCAAGGCTGTTCACTGCTGCTTTGAAAGTTATCTTTGAAGTATGGTACGGGTGGAGACATAAACAATATAGATATAATAATATATAACAATCCATAATAGCTGCATGGGTATATTTCAGCTCTGTATAATCACAAAATCAAAACTGTTTAGCAGAAAACACATTTTATTATTTAATGGTTACTTTTCCTTTTGTCTCCCTATAGGAAGGACATTTTTAGTAACAATTTCACTGAACAGTAATGAAAGCACAAGGTGACTTCTGGGTCACTCATTGTCTCTTAATCTAACCTAGATCTTTGATGACAAAATTAGTAGAGAAAAACTCTGTACAAAACTTGGAGGAAAAGCAACCTAGAAAATGTAATAAACTAAAAAAAAACACTTTAGGAAAGCTTATTGGTTTGGCATATTTTTTGGCAGTCTAATCCCCATGCCATGTTACAAGCAGTTTTTGAACCTGCCCCTGTCCGGGCTATACAAAGGATTTCTGTGACTCTGTCCAGAAAGGTGCCTCTAGACTGGCTAACAAAGTGGTCCTTCATCCACTGCTCTTTATTCTTTTCTTGCTACACTTCTTCAGCCTTGGTTTATATTTATGTTGGCTCAGAAGGAAGGAGAAAACCTTAAATCCCTGTGACTGTGCCAATGCATGGCCTATATATTTATGAATACACACAGACACACATATGTTTCTATATATAAAGATCTCAGGGCAGTGTATAATAAAATCAACTTGACCAATTATAATATTAAAAATAATATTGTAAGTGACTAAAAACATATTGAACATTCTAAAAAGTTAAAACAAGATAGTTTAAAACCAGTTAAAACAGTTCAAAACCATTTTAAACCATGTACCAAATCAGTTTGGCTCCAAAGAATCATAGAATCATAGAGTTGGAAGAGACCCCAGGGGCCATCAAGTCCAACCCCCTGCTATGCAGGAACACCCATCAAAGCATTCCCAACAGATGGCCATCCAGCCTCTGCTTAAAAACTTCCAAAGATGAAGACTCCACCACACTCTGAGGCTGGGATTTTACTTTAGTAAAATCTTTAGTAAAATCTTTAGTAAAATTTACTTTAGTAAAATCCCACTGTTTTACTGGGCACCAAAATGACACCAGTATTAGTGCCACTTGGGCCTCTTAGGAAAGGGTATTCCACAAGCTGGCTGCCACAGCAAAGAAAGCCCTCTTCCATATCCACTCACAGTGTATTGCCCAAACTAGCGCGACACAGAGAAGGGGTCCCTCTAGCAGACCTTGAACTTCAGGCTGTCATATACGAAGCAGCCATGCTCCTCCAGATGTCAAATTCCCAAACCATTTGGTGTTTCGAATGTTATCATTGTCACCTAGAATTTAGACCAGAAATGTACTGCCAGCCAATACAAATGGTTTCTGTGCAATGTTCTAGTCAACAGTCTATCTGCTGTGTTATGCACTACCTGCAGCTTCCAGGTTGTCTTCATCTTCCATGTACAGAGCACTGAAAGAATCTAACTGGAAATGTACAAGTTTTGGGAATCATAATGCATAAGAAAAGCCTTGCTGGTGTCTTACTAATGCCCTGTCTAGACCAGCACCATGCTTCTCATAGTGGCCAAACAGATATTTTATGGAAAGTACAGCAACCACTTGTTTATGTCCCTCCTCAAAGAAATGCATAATTTCTAACAGAGGACAAATGAGGATACATACTTGTATGCAATCTGCACTTGTTAATTTATATGTATGGAAATAACTTTAGAAATTATCACTGGAAATTAAATAGATACAACAGCTCACCATAGTGAATAAGTTGAATATTCCGACTTTGATAAATTGAGTATTCTGACTTTGATCTGAAGCCAGTTAAGTTTATTCTGAATTCTCCATCCTGCTATCCCCCAGACTTGAGCTGTTCTGTTTAAAGTACTGATTATTCTTAGCTCAGTTGCCATGGAATAAAGCCTGGCTAAATCCTTGTGTTGAATTAAACACAAACTCTCTTTCTAATCCTGTTGCCTTACTCTTTTATCAAACTGCTGAACCAGCACTTACACATACTATGGAAGGCACAAGATTTACAGGGAGTTGTCATTTTATAAGAGCTGAGAAGGCCATGTCCTATTCTCACTGTTTATCTATTAATGTCTATATCATAGTGCAACAACCATTTTGAATGAAGAACTGTTAACACATTTCCCAATCACTCTGCTTTTTTTAACTTTTAAAAATATGTAGCTTTCTAAATAAGTTTTTTGACGTCTCATAGGATAAAAGCAAGCAGCTAAAATTTGTTTACTTTTGTTATGTGACTTCAAGTTGAAGCCAGCAACAATGATCCTATCATAGGATTTTGTTGGCAAGATTTTTTCAGAGGAGGTTTGTCATTGCCTTCTAAGGCTGAGAGAATGTGACTTGCTCAAGATCACCCAGTGGGTATTCCTGGCTCAGTAGGAATCTGACCTGGTCTCCAGTAGTCCTAGTGCTCAGTATGCAAACTACTAAACCACATTGGCTCAGTTAAAAAAAATACAATAAAATACCACGGATTGGATCCAAACTTCACTGTCCAGAAACAGAAAGATTCCTTCCATCCACATAGGAGATTCTATAGTTGAGGGGCAAGAGGTATAGCCTTCTCCATCTGCTTGCAGCTCCTTATTCACCCTACTAAGTGGTCCCTCCAACCCTCTGAAACAGGTTTTTAGAGAGTACAAAAAGGGAAAGGGGCAACACTGGCAGGATTCTGCTCAGGGCCTGAATTCAAGTCGGTAAAAATTCAACATAAAAACAAAGCAAAGCAAAACAAAACAACCATTTATGTCTATGATGACTGTGAAGTAAAGCAATAACTTATAAATGACTAAGCCAATTTAAGACTGCGAATTAAGGGGAACTGTACTCATTATTCCTGTCTTGGGCTACTCTCTACATCTTGCTTGTATGTATTTCAGATATTATACTTTAATTTAGCCTTCTTTCAGATTTACAGACTGCATTTTTTATTAAAATTTTTGCAACATACAAATGTAAGTGTGTTAACAAAGCATTATTCTGTCAGTATAGCTTCTTGACACCCCTGCCAGAATTCACAGTTGGCTTGTGTAGTGAAAAATTAATGGGGAAGGTAGAAGAGTCTTCAGCAATCAGCAAAGGTTGCCTGCATCCATGCTTTCGCCATGCTACCAGGCAATACCAAGCCATCCACTTGGGTGGAAAACTATTATGATGAAACTGAGAACTGGATGTACACTTTGAGGATGTGTCCATTGTAGTATGTGCCTTCAGAGTCCCGTGTGGTCTCCAAAATGACCCCTTCAGCAGAAAAGAGGACCTCTTCCTTTGCCGCTAATAAGCAGAGGGGATGCTGTGGTTTAAGGGTGCTTCTGTCACAGTGCCTCCTTTTCACAATGTTTCTTTTGAACCACATGAACAAAAGACAAAGGCTACAGGTTATTATGAGGTTAGGAGATGGCAAAAGTTGGCACCAATGACAATGGTGAATATACTCATAATTATCTCAGCAACAAATTGAGGTTAATAGAAAAAGTTGTTGAAGTGTCAAATGTCCAAGGTAGTAGTTTAAGAAATGCTTGATGAAAATATGGTACATCAGAAGGAGGGGGTCTGATTTGTTAAGCACTGGGAAGCATTTGGGGACAAGCAAAGACTGCTTGTCCCCAAATGCTCCCCAGCGTTTAACAAATGTGAACGATAGTGGAATCAGAATGGCACATGATTACATGCTCTCCAACATTTCACAAATGTAAACTAGGACATATGTGGCCAAGCAACATCAGTGTGTGCTTAAGATGGTAAAATTTATTAGTGAGGAAGAACATGCAAGAAGGGAGAAACTACAGCAGTTTGCTTTTGCCTGAGTCTACTGGGAAAGGCAAGATCCCACTCCATCTCCCCTCTCCCCTCCTACCTTCTGAACTAACTGAGTGCAAATTACTTTTGTCCTTTGAACTCAGTTTGCAGCAGTTGAAGTAAGCTGAGGACAAAGAGGGGGAGGAGAGAAAAACTAGGTCATCTTAAAAACAGCTGAAAAAGTGAGATGACAGAGGATTAATAAGGACTGTCCCTGCCAAATCAGGACAGCTGTAGGATATGTAATAACATCAAGTATTTTTATTAAGCTGATTTCTGGAGACAAGCCAACAGGAGCGAGGGAGCATCTAGCTTCAGACAAATCATGCTTTAGGGATGGGCATGGTATCAATGTTCAGATCTTCAAAATGAAGATAAGGGTAAAACTTTGCAGTAAGCATACCTGAAACTGACAGCTCTTTAAAGAGACAAAAGGGTCTGAAGAAAATTTGCACATGAAAGAGATATTTGAAGAGGAATGTAATGTATTAAGTGTGTTTATATGCTAAATGACAGATGTTTTAAAAACTAAGATTGGGGAACTGCAGTGCATTGTCCAAAAAGAGACAGTAAATCAAATAAGCATATCAGAAATCTGATGAAATGGAAAGAATCTGTTATTCTCAGTGTAAAATCTATAGGAAGTATAGAGGACAGAATGTTAGGCACAGTGTTGCTCTACAGTGTCCAAGAAGAAATATAGTCATCCTATTCCCAACCACAGACCACCTCTGGGCCTAATCCAGCAGGATCATCATGCAGTCTTACTGGAAGAAACGAGAAACAAGATATTATAATTACTTTCTCCCTGCAAGCTGCTGCTATTGCATTTGCCCCTCATTCATATCACATATCAAAGCTAAGGTGTTTTTGGCAGATAGGTAGGCATATTGAAGTTTATGGCACAGTGGAGGTGATTTAATTACCAAATGCTGCTTTAATATGTCTGCCTTTTTTCCAGGTAAGATTCTGTGCCTTTTAATAGTTGCTAGAGTCACCAGCCAAGCCAATTTTGCTTTGCTGTATTGTTTAGTCCTAAATACCAGTAAGTCCTAAAGCAGAGACACTGGATATGTCAGAATCTTCTCAGAAGCACCACAAGGAAATATTACTCCTCCTTTGCTTTAGAAATGAAATTTAATTCAGTACCTTGTACCAGGAACAGGGAGACTTCACACATTAAAGATCTACTAAGCAGATCTACTAATTCTGAGACTCACCTACAGCAGTATGATGCAAAAGATATAGATTTAGAATTCAAAAATGTCAACCCTAGAAATTTGTTTCTCATCATTATGGACATTCCTCTTGTGATAAATGGGACTGCTTCCCATAACAATTGCTTTAAACAAGGTTTAAATAACAGATTGTTTACCATTGCTTTCAATTAATTTGAGGCTGGCCTACGCTCTTCAACAGTAATTTTAAATTCTTATTGCTACCTTCAACAATTTCAAATATTTTGATTGAATTGTATAACATTAGTTCTTGTGAATTTGTATTCTTATTTTTAAATCATTGTTTAATTGTATGAACTGCCTTGAGAGGGCTGTATAGCTATGAATGCACCGTATTTACCAAGGAAATACTCAAATAAGGCCAGTATGTTTGATCATTAGAGCAGCCTTTTATACATAACTGTCAAAACACCTGTTCTTAGGATGGTGTTTGCACATGGTACAGGTGCCAAGGGAAATGAATTTTTTTTGCACTAAAACACATCATATGTGTATATGCAGATGTGTATGTACACATGCATACTCAGAGTGAGTAACCATCAGTGTCATTTGAGTAATATAGTGTTAAAAGCAGCAGTTTGCTTTCATATCCACATACCTGATATGCAAGTGCAATGCCATATGTAGAAATGCATACAAAACAATTTACCATATTCATTTATTTAACCAATTTATTTGGGAGGAAATAAAAAGATATACATAAAGATACTATTGGCTTTGGGATCAAACTGGCTCCTTGCTGCTGGTGTCCCAATCTACATAAAACTCCATCCTCATCTCCTGATCACACTACAGCGTGACAGAATCCTAGAGAATGGATTTGTTCTAATTTAGATCATTTGAAGAGAAAAAGTTGACATTCATGTCTCTCCTCCATTAACACTCTTAAATCTTTCATTATAAACCATATCTGGGTTGAAAATGTCAGATGTTGAATTAACATTTAGGTCCTGCTTAGTAACAGAAAACCAAAACATTCCACAGATGCTCTTTGTTTTAAAAATTGGACCACAAAAATGAAATCAGCTCATTTGGAAAAGCCTAAGAATCACTAACTCCTTTAGATAAGAGTGTTAGAAATAGAGAGGAGCTGGTGATGGCAGGAGTAGCAGCCAAACATTCTTAAGTGTTCTGGCATTGTTTGAGCAGAAATTCCTTTGCAACAAACTCCCACATTCTGGCAAAAAGCTAACTTATTTTGCACTTCAGTACATAGAAAAAAGCAACATTTAAATGGCAACAAAAGAGGAAATTTCTGTGTTTACAAAGAGTAGTTCTTAGACTGTCATCTAACTCAGCCAACTGATTCAACAGCCCCTCCCGAAACTGCAAACCCCAGGATTCCAGAGGATGTTGAAAGTGGAATCATCGCGCTACAACAGGCTAGTGCGGAAATGGCCAAAGACTTCTCATCTGTGATAAAAAAATTTGCAGCCTTTTAACACAGGCAGATTATTACATATCAAACTGGGAAAAAAATTGGTTGCAAATCCTAGGTTGTTAAGATCCGTTACTTGCAACTGTAATAGGATGCATATCTGTAAGACTCACAGTTATATTTTCAAATCTGTAGAAACATAATGGAGGTATGTTAATAAATGGGCGTATTTCAAAGAGAAAACAGCTGTGATGCTTCAGTAATCCCAGAATTTACAGGGTTTGAAATTTATGAAATGAAAATGCAGCACTAACCCTTCTGACACTGTATTTCTACATAGTTAATGACATGTGCGATGAAGTTCTGAGGATGTGGCTATTTGGGGAGCCTGTGCAGCCTGGAAGCAGGTTGTTAGGCAACCAGAATAACACCTCAAAAGAGAAACCCAGCCCAGGAGGGTGTGGGAAGAGCTTGTGGCTGAGAGAAAAAGTTATACAAAGCTAAGTAACTGTGGATATTTTGATCCCTTCAGTGAGAGCCCAGCAAGGAGCTAGGGAATAGAGTCTCTCAGTCAGCCAGAGCGTGTGGCTGTGTTTGGAGGTTTAGTTCTCAGTGGAAGCCTAGTGAGAGGCAGAAGAGTAATTGAACCCTTGTAGGGTTTGATCAGAGAGTGTGACATAGCTTGGAGGTTAAGCCTTTGGTGGGAGTTTCGCTAAAGGGCTGTTGTTTGACAACTGTGTCTTTAATGAAAGTCAAAAGATATAATTGAACTGTTTTGGAGCAGCGAGTCAACTGTTTAATAATATTAGTATTAATAATAATAATAATAATAATAATAATAATAATAATAATAATAATATTTATTTTTATCCCGCCTCTCCCAGTGGATCGAGGCGGCATTACAAGAATATATAAATACATTAAAACATTAAAATGTACCCCATCCTCCCCACCCACCAACCCTTCCATCCCCCTAAAACACATTAATTATTAAAACAGATTAAAAACAAAATTTTTATTTAAAAAAAAAATTTAATACTGCCTGTAGAGTGCACTGAACAAACGTATCAACACTGAACCGCATATGTACTATAAGATGCTACTTTATTCTTATTGTTACTATCACGGATGGGTGGACTGTGTGTATTAGGAGTGGGTAAGGAAAAGAAGGTTTGAGATTGACCAGGGCACAGACAAACCAGGCCTGCTTTCTTTTCTCCCTCACTGGAGTAGCAGCACCCCTTTTAATCTTATTATCACACCCTGACTCCCTCCTCACACTTAATCACAATTCTCCTTTCCCTAAAACCCACAACCTTTGTGGATAAAGGGCAAAGTTTATTAATGGTTACACCAAAAAAGGAATGGATAACCTGTGGTATCGTGCTATTAAAATAAAACTGAAGAAAATACTCTGTTGAGGCAGTACTTATAGAAAAATAGAATGACATCTTTATTAGGATAACAAACTAGTAAAAGGCTATTGAGAAATCAATATCTAACAAAGACCACAATTTCTTAAAGATATTTAACTATTTCCTTCAAAACACCATAGTGTTCACCAACAGAGCTTTCACACACACCCCTTTGGCTCTCCCAGCAAAAAGGCCTCTAAGAAGTTAACCCTCTCCCAGAAAACCCTCTTTGGTTAACTGGACACTCTGACTTAAGTTCTCTCTATGAATCTCAGTGAAGGAGCCCAATTCTAAACCATGCTCCCAGTATATATGCTTTCGGCTATCTCACCCACAGCCCCTCCTTCTGGCTAGGTCTGGGTTCTTCTCCGTCAGAGAGCCAATCTGACTACATCATTTTCTAGGCCT
This sequence comes from Ctenosaura bakeri, assembly GCA_948474755.1. Taxonomy (NCBI): domain Eukaryota; kingdom Metazoa; phylum Chordata; class Lepidosauria; order Squamata; family Iguanidae; genus Ctenosaura; species Ctenosaura bakeri. The sequence goes on along the minus strand of CAOLHI010003912.1, from coordinate 34,864 downwards.
GCTCTGCTAGCCACACTCCCAGGCCCTGTCACAGTTATCTTAATAAATGTTACAGTTTACCTTTGGAAACACTGACTTGGCTTGAGTTGTCTACAGTGATAAGAAACACAGAAAACATGCTACTATAAAATTATCTAGTGGTTCTAAATAAACATTGAAAACCCCAATCCTTTTTACACCACAGCTTTCCAAACTTTTCATGTGGGTGATGCACTTTTTAGACATGCATCATTTCGCGACACAGTAATTTAGTAAGAAATTCAGTAAGTGGAGGCAGCCCCTCTGCCCGAGCCTGACCTGCTGCCGCTGCTGCCCTCACCGGGGTCTTCCTTGGCCTGGGGTGGTGGCAGGAGAGGCAGCCCCTCCACATGGGCCTGGCTTGCGGCGGGAGAGGCAGCTCCTCCACCTGTTACATTTGCGTGACACATCTATACGCTGCAGCCCACGCGCAGCTTGGGAAGCTCTGTTTTACACAAAAGTAATGTTATAAGGGGGAAGGCAGAGCTGTGTGGTATAGACAAGGCACCTTATCAGACTGGGAACTGCCACATCAATCTGGGAGAAGCAAGGGCCTGTCACAACATGCGTCCCATGTAATCATACATTTGTTTTGCTTTTTAAAGTGCCTGTGAAGCTGTCGCACCTCCACTTTCCTAAAAGTGACCTGCCAAAACAAAGCAGGGGTAGAGGGACATCGACAAAATGTATTAATGTGCATGTGTAGGAAGACTGTATGCCTTTTTAATTTAATATTGAAATGTCATCATTAGCAGAACCACGAAAAAATTATCTAAGACCTAATATGGCAGAATACCATCTCACAGTAGTAAGCTAAATGACCCAAAGGACAGCTGATACTTATGTTAAAACAATAGTGAATATCACCATTAATCATGTTGGAGGTCTGCCTGTGTCAAGAGGCAATCACAGATAATTTTGATAAATGTACCACTTTAAACAAAGTCTGTTTGAATGGAGCCTGCCTAGCAGATAGGAGTGACCAGATGATGTGCATACAAACATAATCAGGTATCTACTTTGTATCACTGGCTTGGCTTCTAGTAACAATGTATCAAATTTTCCCTATTAATTTTACAGGAAATGTGAGAGGGCAACTCAGTGCAAATCAACTGCTAAATAATACTGCCATCTAGCAGAGCAAAGTAACTATCATGCTAGAATGTAGTAAGCTTTTTTCTTTTGCTCCAAGACCATAGGACCAAAATTAATAGAGTCTAACTACAAGAAGAAATTCTGACTAAACGCTACGAAGAACTTGTTAACAGTGGTTTGACAATCAAACAGAATTCTCTTGGAATCTGATGGACTCTATTTTGCTGTGAAGGTCTTTAAACAGTAATCCCCATGACTGTCTGTCAGAAATGCATTGGGCTGTGGATTTCCTGCACTGGAACAGGAGCGGACTATAAGATGCTTGGGGTAACTTCCAATTCTATAGTTCCACAAGACAGCCTTAGCATCATATTTATGTAACTCTTAGAAAGAGTTACATAAATCAAATCCACATATATATATAATTGCAAGAGAGTTAATCTCTTTTACAAGGATATTCACACAAGATCTAAAAATTTACTGGTACACACAACCCAATTGTGAATCTATCTATTGAGCAGTTCTATTGAACCAACTAAGGCTTTAGACTTCCATACCTTTTATTAAGATGATTGGTCTTCCAGATGTTGTTGAACTCCAGTTCCTATTGGCCCCAGTCAGCCTGGCAAATGATGAGAGATGATGGGAGGAGCAGTTTGTAAACATCTGGAGGGCCACACGTTTCTGAACCCTTTACCAAAGCTCAGGATTTCTTTAAAAATATTCCTCTTGATCCTTGTGCTCCATTTTTCTGAGACCACTTCACACAAAGTGTTGTGACTTCACAATGTATTGTGGGATATGGAACATACCAAACATTACGAAAAGAGCTCCAAAACTCCAAAAGAGCACTGAGTTCATTAATGCAAATGTTTACCATTTCATTTCTGAGTGATGAGCTTGGCTCTGAATATCAGTGAAGCATGAGCAGGAAGGAGCTGAAGTTCTCATATCCAGCTTGTGGACTGCTTATTGTGGGTCCAGACCATCTGAAAGACTACATCTCCTTATACTGGCCAGCTCAAGTTTTGCAGTCTACAGGAGAGAGCTTTCTCTCAGTCCCACCAACCCTCACAGGCATGTTTGGTGGGGACATGAGAGCCTTCCTTGTGCTTTCATGGCTGCTCCCACAACTCCCTTCCATGGGAGTTCCAGTTGGCCCCCTTCCTGCTCTATTTCCACTGGCAGGTAACACTTTCTTATTTAGGCAGGCCTTTTAAATGTGAGTAGTGTCAGCAGTAGCATGTGTGAAGCAGTGTGCTATATTTTATTTTTCACTTTATTAAATAAGTTTCCACTGTTTTAATCATGGTTTTAATAGCACTGACATTTAATCCTTTTTGACTTTTGTAGAATAGGAATTTTAATGTATTATTGTTTTATACTTTTGTAAGCTTCTTTGGATCCCATTTCAGGAAACAGATGGGGTATAAATTCAATAAATAATAAATCAATCAATCTTGGGGGCATTGTGAAAACAGGATACTTGACTAGATGTCTAGGCTGAACCAGAAATTTCTCTTATGTGCTCTAGGAAAGTACCCATACATTTTTAACCTGGCTTGATCCTGTATGCTGGAAATGATACAGCTGGAATAGCAGCTAGCTTGGTAATGAAACAGCCATTCAGCCCATGAAGTTTCTTTTACAGCTCTGAGAAGAGTCTCCAATCAATCTCAACACTATTCTCAAAACACAAAATCTCTATGGGGATGATAAATGTAACCCAATCTCCCCCCCCCAAAAAAACCCCTAATGTAATCTGATCTATATTCCCATGTTCTGGGACAGAACTTCTAGATGGAAAAAACACCCTGAATGTTTCTGCTGTTGGTAAGAGGTTAGACTCTATGAACTGATATTTTTGTGTTGATTAGTCTTTCTTGTGAGACCCATTATTGTGCAGTGGTTTGAACATTGGGCTACAACCTTGAAGACCAGGGTTTGATTCCCCATTTGACCATGGAAACCCAAGGGGCAACCTTGGGCATGTCACACACTCTTAGCCCAAGAAAAACCCCAGGGTTTGCCTTAGGGTTGCCATAAGTGAGAAACAACTTGAAGGGACACAACAACAACAAAGTCCTCATGTTCAAGCCATTTCTAGCTCCTGGCTACCCATTATAAGGGTTTTTTTTTGGCAAGATTTGCTCAAAGGGGCACTGTCATTGCCTTCCACTCAGGTAAAGAAAATGTGACTTGCCCAAGATCAACAAGATTATGGCTGAGCGGGAATTCAAATCTGGGTCTGCCAAAGTCTTAGTCCAACATTCAAATCACACTGCGTCTCATAAGCAGTCCTGAAGGTTTAAAAAACAAACAATGCCCAAGTAAATGCTTATCTGCATACCATTTCATTTTCTGTCTACCCAGCCTCCTACTGCCTTATAGCACAGTATATCTACATGTAATTTATTAACATCTTTTCATGCTATAAGAAATGGGTGTGTGTGTGTGTGGCTTTGTTGGTTTTTTACTTTGTTGGTACATCCTAGAGCATAACTAATTTACAAAGAAAACAAAACACAGATCAGGTGCTATTCTTATATAAGAGATCACTATGTCCCTTCTGGAAATTCAAGTTCCTTAAAATGTTTGTATTCAGACAATAGTTCCTTTCTTTTACTTAAATATATTTCAGGTCTAATTTAATGGTTCTGTCTCTTGACTACAATGTAAGCTGACATGAGTTTCTCCAGTGATTTCTAATTTAAAGCACATACATATTTCATGCAAGAAACATTTTTGATGTTCAACCTTGGAATAAAGAGACCAGACACAAAGTCGGGTTAACTAAGGGCTACTTTATTTTGACCTGTTTTATTTAAATTGAGTTAACCTGAAAGATACAAGAGAGGGGGAGCAACCAGAGTCACAACATGACAACCTGCTCAGCATACCCATGGCCGATAACCTCAGCCCCACAGGCAATCCAAATTGCTTTGGTTGCTCCCTGGTCCAGCATCTTGGAAGGTATCCCAGGGACTCCCACCCAAGCCGCAGGGCTCTAAAAGTGAGTCTTATTCCCAGATTAACCTCAAGGGTAGCTTCCTTCACCGAACCCCCTGGGACACAGGGCCCTAAAAAGGTGGTTCCAGAGCCCTACCCTACACCAAATGGGTGCCAATAGGTGATCACTGATGTTTTATTATCCCCCATTATCTGTCAAAGAACAACCTATTTAAAACACCACCCAGAGCCAATTTTCCCAATTCCATCAAATACAATATGGGATAGGAAAAAGACCTCCTGAGAAGAGGGGGGATTCCCATCCGGCCCCGAGGCAACCAGATTAACTCATACTGCAATGAAGGTGGGAGGGTGCATCAATGTTGAGCACCAAATGACACGTATAGGGGGCAAACTGCTTCACTGTCTCTTTTGCCCCTATCACATGCCTTGATTTGGTGCTCAGCCCCAATCAAAACTAACACTCTGGTCTCACTCCATGGAGATCAAAAGCTTCATCAAAAGCTCACCTTCCCTGCAGTGATGTTCATCATGCTAGTCCAGGTAAGTATTAGCACTGCCCTAAGAGCAGCTTAACTACTGCTCTTCAAATACAGGTGAAAAATTTCAACTCTGTTTGCATGGTGGGGACTCAAGATATAATTTAAGGAGGCAGTTCATTCCTCCCTTCAGCAGTTTTAAGTAGCCATGAAAACTTCTGTGAAACCAGTCTCCTGCTGTGCATATACAGTATGGTATCTCAACGTACTACGGATTGGGAAAGCATCCCAAAGTCCTCCAAGTCTTCCTTTAGTTTTGTGGTTCCCAAGGCCTCCCAAAATTGCTTTAAAAGAAACCCACAAAAACACACAAACTCAAAAGCATTCCAGTCCTCTATAGGAGGACCATGTTGCCAGGTCCCTCCGCATCTTTTAGGCATAGAGAAAATGTTGTTCTAAAAACTCCTATTCAACTGCTGGTACACTTCCTAGTTCAAAAAAGCCTACTCCAGGGTCTAAACTGCCAAAGGAAGGAATTTGGCAAAATTGTCTCCACACATTCAAAGGAGATCGGGACATTTGTTTTAAAAAAAAAAAAAAAGGGCTGGGGGAAGGATACAGCCCTCCTAGTCCAGTGAGGTTATGCCCAGCCTAGACCTGTACCTTAGGTTGTTGCATACTCCTGCTATACACAAACAGGAGTACCATCACCACCCTGCCATTCCATGTAGCCAGTTCCTTTCATTGATTTCAACAGGATTAAACAATGCTTATCTTTCATTGGACTGTGTTGATGGTATCCTTACAGCAGAATCCTTGAACTCAAACCTCAGATGACTCATCCTGTTACTCCAGCTATGGCACTGTTGGTGAGGACCCCAGATATCATTTTGATATCCAACAATTTGGCCTTAGCTTGACCTTTTTCAGCCACCTCACTCCACGTGTTTGTGAGGTTCTCCGGACAAGCACGGACAGGGTGCGGCCACTAATGGTTTTACATTCCAGACCCTATTGAGGCCAGCAACTCAAGCCTCGCTCGTAGCTTCAGGGAACTTCCCACTGCAAACCTTACAATAGCTGCATGGCTCTCAGCCGGACCAGTCCTTTCAGACAGGACATTTACATACCAGCCAAACTATTGTCGTCAAGTGTTAAGCTCATCATGCAAACTTGACCTTTTCCAAATCCTTTGTCCAGCTCTAAACTCTTTTTGTTCTCACCTGGCATGCCATGGCTGGTAGGCACAAACTCCCCTATAAAAACCCCTCATTTTCAAACAGTCTTCAGACTACTTTGGACTTCCATCCCAACTTGCTGCTGGTTGTCTAAGGAAACTCCCCTCAGCAAGCCCCGCTGAGCTCTCTTCCCCGGAACCCTGCTTCTCTCCAGGACTATGAGACCAGGTGTCGTATTGCCTACCCTTTTGCAACTCCCCGTTTCTATTCCTCAGCTAGTTAGTTTTATGTCTTGTCTTTTGTGCTTCTTGTCTTTAATAAAATACTGTCTATTACTTTGAAAACCTTGTCTAGCTGCTCTCTGACCGGCCGCTGTATACATAAAGATCCTTGCTAACGTTACCCTGCCTCTCGTTTAGCTGAGAGAGTGCTCCAGCTAAATTCCCCCAATTTGTGTTTTATTTGGTTATCGGGGCACCCCTCCTGGGACCCCCAACATACAGGGTAACAGAGTGGTGGAGAATGCGGGCAGCCCCGGTCCCGCAGTTTTGTGTTGCCCAGTTATTGGCTTGCCTTAGCAATGGCTAAGGAGGGCCCCAGTGCAGTGGTAGTAAAGGACCTCATGTGTGAGGACGAAGTCCATGGGAAACTGGAGAAATGGGTATTAAGTAAAGGCAAATGCCCCTGGATGGACTCTGTCTTCCAGACAGCAGATCCCTTTACTTCCCTCAGAGAAGCTTACACCCTGGTGCGCAAGTCCAGGAATCCATTTGGACCAGCAAAAGACTCGCTGGTCGCGTGGGGACTTTGGCTTGCGGCTAGAGACGCTAGCTCTGCCCTAGTAGAGACCTGGGCTAGGCTAGCAGCAGTAGAAAAGTAAAACACCCAGCTTCAAGCTGAAGTCGAGGCACTGTGGGCGGACAAAGTAACCTTTGCCTCCGTTGCACAGTCCTCGGCCCAGAAGTTGAGTGACCTCACGTTAGTCGCCCAGACTTGGGAGGAGAAAGCTCACGCCTTAGAGGCTGAGCTGGATCATGCCCGAGCTGCGGCCAGGTACATGGTGGGGCAGGTTAAGGAACAGCATGAGGCTGTTAGTCACGTGGCCTGCCATAAGCGAATTGCCGCATTGTAGAGGCAACTATAGACCCGTAAGGCCCTTATATTGGTCGTTTGTCCGGAGTTGCTCCCCTCATTTGCCCAAGATTTGCCTGGGGAACCCGAGCCCCTCCCGGAGGAAGCTCCGGTTTCCCCTCCCGTTAATCCAGACTGGAGTGACCCTAAGGTCCCAGTCCACCCTGTAGAGACACGATCCACAACCCGCAAAACCACCCCCGCAGGAGAAGGCAGCTCCAGGGGAACAGAAGTTGAGGAGACCCAGATCACCGAGACTAGGATCCCTTAGCATGCCACCGAGGCAAAAGCCATCGCCGACCAATTGGGTCCGCTAACGCGGTCCACCGGCATCATGTGGCTGAATGCGGTGATAAATTCTCACCCTACAGCCAATGGCCAGGACCTGACCCAATTGGCTCGCTTGTGCATGTCCCCGCCTGAGCTCCCTACCCTGGAGTCAGCCGTGGCGGCTCGCGGCTTGGTTAAGCTTGAGGCGCACGACTGGATGAGGGAGGTAGTTCGGATACTTTGGCCCAGTCAAAGTGCTAGTGTGCTCTATGTCATGGAGCAACAGGGTCCTCGTGAGAACCCTGAGGCTTACGTGGCGAGGAAGCAACTGCTGGCGATTCTGGCTGAAAAGGTCCCCCTGACCACCCGCAGGTACAGCTTTGACTCTGTGGAGTTCAAGACTCTGCTATACGGAGGCTTGAACCACGAGACAAAGATGGCCCTAGGTGTGGTGGATCCGGCCACAATGTCCTGGGAGGAATTTGGGAACAACCTTGTCTAGCCGCTCTCTGACCCGCCGCTGTATACATAGGGTTAAAGATCCTTGCTAACATTACCCTGCCTCTTGTTTAGCCAAGAGAGTACTCCAGCTAAATTCCCCCAATTTGTGTTTTATTTGGTTATCTGGGTGCCCCTCCCGGGATCCCCAACATACAGGCTAACAATCCCACCAATCAACCAAATCAATCAATATAAATTTAAAAAATCCATGTATTTTTGTAACCTCTGAAAAAATCCATTACAATAGGATGGATCCAAAAGCTAAGATTCTAGAACTTTGCCCCTGCACTCTTCTGCAAACATATTAGGGCTTACTCAGTACAATAAAAGATACCTTCTATAACAGTTCTCTTCCCCTGCTTGTCCAAGGGATTGCACCAGCAGGAACAGTTATCTTTGAAGTATTATTTTCCACACATTGCTGCAGCATGAAGGGCCCTCCTGTGAATGGGAAGGGCAGATTTTGATGTAACTCAGTATGCTCACAACTGAAGCAGGCAGTATGGAAGTTTCTACCACCAGAGAATCTAAGCTGTGCTGCTAAGATGTGACACCTTCATGTCTCATAACACAGCACTTCACACATTTCTATACATACTTAGAGATTCCCAAGCATTGTGAAGAGACAAACATTATGAGTTAATTTATTTACCAGAATGGCATGTTTGTCACTGCTTCTTTCACCATTTTGCTAACATCTAAATCATGTAATCCATGTAAGACAGTTAATTCATGTCTAAGAAAACCACAAATAGCACTGTATTTGGATTGGCAGTTTCATCTTTCTTTTTAAATCTCATCCATCAGGATTTTTTTAAAAAAAAACTTGAGTGCATTTTGTTGTATTTTCTGACCCTGATGAGAATTTCACGTGCTGTAGGGTTATACAAAATTACTCATGTCTAAAACTTTGTAGATACAGAAAACAAAGGACATACAGATCAGAGAAGACAAGTAGGACATATTCAGCATCAATCTTCTCCTGTCCACTCCCCAAAATGTTACCAAAACAAGTTTTAGCTCATTAAAAAACCCTTACCTCTCATACTTCCAATGTGAAACAAGAAAAAAACAAAAACAACAAAAACCCCACTTATTTTGATACTACTGACAATAGGAAGTGAACAAAAACCCTTATGGAAAACAGCTGTCATTTATTTACAGGAAGAACTAATGTTAATATTATGGGACAATTTTCTATTCCAATAACAACACAGTTTCTGCTTAGGGATATCTCCCCAATGGAAGTGAACTCCATGTTTCAGATGTCAGTTCAATGCTGCAGAACCTCTTGCAAGCAAATTATCTATACCTGGTGCATGTTCTCTGCAGGGGTGAGCATCCTTTACAGCCCAGAGGGCCCCACACACTGCCATTTTGGGTCCTCTGGAGCTCCCCATTATAGGTGCCATTTTGGCAGGTTACAAATGACATTTCTTCATCTCTACTTAGAGGGTCCACATGATTCCAATTCCTGCTCTGCTAGTTTCTTTCCCTACTGCAGAAGTAACAGTGTCCTCCTGATGTAAGTGCTTGTTCAGGAAAGGCAGCCCTTTTGATGATCTAGCTGAGATCTGGCTCTCTGTGAAGCCTTTTGCTGCATTTCAAAATGGATTCGTTCATTTCCAAGAACTATCAGAAAGAAGCATCTATTCCACCAAAGAGTAGTAGTTATCCACTCAGGATGGCTGTGAACCTGCAAAGTGTGGTGCACTACCCAAACACTCACAGCCAGAAAATGTAAGGTAGAATGGCAATGAAATAAACTGAGATAAAATAACACTTCTTGAATTATGGGGCATTTCCTGTCCCAAATTAATTCCAATGTTCCCTCAACGGAAGAAACTGTTCTCCTAAATGGAGCCAACCTACTGATAACCAGACATTTCTTCTTTGCTATACCACACTTGTGACCTTTTTTGTATCAATTCATTACACCCTAGTGAAAAAATGTAATTTATATGGACATAACACGCACAACAGTTCCAAATACACTATTTTTTATTGTTAGAAGGATCCAAAACAATCCTTAAAATCAATTTTTTAAAATATAAATGGCAATTATACAAGGCAGGACATAAGCATTTCTACTATACTTGTCATTATACTGGCTGTTTCCCACACATGTGCTTCAAATATAGTAACAAAGGAAACACAACTACTTCAATAACCTAAGCAAGTAATTCATGTATGTGGGAGCTGTAGTCTAAATCCAAAGACTATTACTAACTAGAGCAGACCCACTGAATCAATGAAATTTATATATGTTCAAGCTTACCATTTAGCATTTTGTTCAATGATTTTACATCAGGTGAGACTAACAACTGGATTTAGGCTGTTAATTTCTTCTCCCAATACACATAAAAAGATCACAACTCACAGTTCCAAACAGCTACACTACTGCATGCAAGGTTTAACATGATTTGCTTTTGTTGATGATTCCACCATTGGGTGCTTCTTCAAATATAGAATTGGACTCATGGTTAAACTGGCCAGACTAGTTGTCAGACTTCTGAACTTCTAGCTAAATGTTTTAAATTCTTGTTAAAAATTCCTGTTTAATTCTGCTTTAAAAAATGACATCTTTTTATTTGGCATTTATGTGTTACCATTTCTTTAAACTAAGTAAAATGATCACAAACAACAAATTTAAGAATACTCATATCCATTTAGATCAATGGCTTAAATGTACTTAATTTTGCATTGGATTTACGGCCGTAAATGTACTTAATTTTGCATTGGATTTATGGCCGCACACTTACTGTGGCATGTTAATATAGTCAGATATGGAGACCCAGTAATTTAACTACATCACTGATAGCAAAACATAACTTTACAGAGAACTTCCAAAACAAAAATCAATGAGTTTGTGGTTCCCCAAGTGATTCATTCAGTGCTTCAGTACTTTCCACTGGTATCTTAACAGCCTCTTCACTTGGCTGGCTCTGACTGTGTGGCTCAGTATTGGTATCCAACAGTTTCTTATTGGCCTCATCGTTATGACGGCTCTGACAATGAGTTAAATGTTTCTTAAAGCCTCTAGGAAAGTTTGTCTCAAAACTGCAACGTGGACATTTAAGCAAACTTTGGCCATGAGCAGCAACGTGGTTTTTAAGATGAGATTCCAAGAGAAAAGCCTTTCCACATACGTCACATTTGTATGGACTATGAACATTATGCTTGTTAACCAAATGATGCAATACAGCACCTTTTTTCATAGCTCGGCAGCAACAAATTTTGCAGTAATATTTGCCTTTGCCACGCTTCATATATTTTGCTATTTCTTCTTCTGAGATAAAAGCCTCTTTCTCTTCTGTAAATTGCAGAACACACTTAGCCTGAGTGGGAGTAGCTGCTTCACTTTTACTATCTTTATTGTGATCTGAAGATTCTGTATCAAGCTGCTCCTGATCACTATTGGACTCCTGTTCCTTCACGTCTGATGTCTCCATTTCAGTATTTCCACTTTCACTGCTATTTGGGTCTGTACTAGAAGTCTCCTGATTTTCTTTCCTGGGCTTCTTCTTTGGACAAGGGTATAATACCTCTTCTGTAGGTTCCTTCACTTGTGTAGGCTGTTCCTTTGGAGCTAGCAGATTACTAAATGGATTCTCAATTTCTGGATGCTCAGCAAAGTAATCTTTACTGTCAGATTCAGTACGTGCCTGCAAGTCTGACAAAACAGATAAAGCAGGCTGGCTGAAGTCAGAGATGGCAGTTTTGTGGACGTCCATGCCTGCTGTTTCCATTGGTTTATGGACATCAGAACCAAAGATCTGCTTCTGATCAGAAAGTGGTTTTTGAAGTTCAGGTGAAAGAGAATGCTTTGGAGGCTCAGCAAAGAAACTCTGCCTTTGTTTCTCAGGAGAGCCAGGAGATGGCTTCTGAAATTCTGCAAAGGATGCCTGTTTCTGTATTTCAGGAGAAACAGCAGGAGATTTGAGTATTTCATGAGAAACAACTGGTGACCTTTGAGGCTCTGAGAAGAGAACATGTTCCTGAACTTCAGGAGAAACAGTAACATGCTTTGGGGGTTCTGGAAAAAAAGGGTGTTTTGGAGCTTCAGGAGATACAGGAGGAGGTCTGTGAGAGTCAGAGAACAGGGCATGTTTTGGGACTTCAGGAAAAGTCATGTGGGCTTCATGGAAGAATGAACGTTTCTGTAGCTCAGCAGAAACAGATTTTTTAGTTTCAGGAAACAGAGCCCGTTTTCGGGTGTCAGAAAATAATGCACGTTTTTGGAGTTCAGAAGAAACAAAAGGAGTAGGCTTCTGTGTCTCAGAAAAGAAAGGAGACTTTCGGGAATCAGAAGGAAATTTCCAAGGATCAGGAGACACAGAAGGAGCTGGCTTGCGCTGCTCAGGAAAGAAGGAGGGTTTCCAAAGATCTGGTGACATTGGAGGGCAAGGCTTTCGAAGTTCTGCTGGCATAGGAGGTGGAGCAGGGGGTGGAACTGATGGTGATGGCCTCCACGTGTCAGGAGACAAAACTGGTTTCCAGCCTTCAGGATATACAGAAGAAATAGGTTTCCAGGGCTCTGAGGAAGCAAGACTAGATTTCTGAGAATCAGGTAAGGAGGTAGATTTCCAAGGCTCTGGCATAAACTTCTGAGATTCTGGGGACATCAAACTGCCTGGCCTTCTGGGTTCTGAGGCAGGTCTCCTGGGTTCTATGGGCATAGACTGTGGAGGTTTGGGAGACCAAGGTGAGACAGTAATAGATTTCTGTTGCTCGTGAGAAATAGAAGCAGGAGGCCTCCAAGGTTCTGGAGCAATACTGGGAGCAGGCCTCCAAGGATCTGGGGAGATTGGTGGCTCAGGCTTCCGTGGCTCAGGAGAAAGTGCTGAGGCTGGCCTTCGCATCTGAGGAATATGCCTGCGAGGTTCTGAAGACAGGGCAGCAGGAGGAAGTTTCTTTAATTCAGGAGATACAGCTGGAGAATGCCTGCGTGGCTCAGGAGACACTGCTGGAGAGTGCCTGCGAGGTTCGGGTGATACTGCTGGAGAGTGCCTGCGAGGCTCGGGAGACACTGCTGGAGAGTGCTTGCGGGGCTCAGGAGACACTGCTGGAGAGTGCCTGCGGGGCTCAGGAGACACTGTTGGAGCAAATTTCTGTGGCTCAGACACAGATACAGGTGGTGATGCAGGCAGAGCAGTTTTGTGAGGCTCTGGGGATGCAGGTGGTATGGCTTTTTGTGGTTCTAGAGGTACAAATGGGGCAGGTTTTTCTGGTTCCGGGACTGAGACAAGCAGTTCTGGATGTACCACGGGGAGAGGTTTCTGTGGCTCGACATATGTGGCTGCAGCAGGTTTCTGTGGTTCAGGAGACAGTACAGAGATAGCCTTGGGTAGTTCTGGGGATTCTACTGAGGCAGGCTTAATTGGTTCTGGAGTCACAGAAGGGGTTGGTTTCAGTGGTTCTGACAACACTGTTGGAATAGGTTTTGGAAGCTCTGACACTACAGAGACAGGCTTCTGTAGCTCTGGACAAGCAAGTGGAGAAATCTTGTGTTGCTCCACAGGTGCAACTGTGGTAGGCTTTTGTGTCTTGGAGGATAACCCTACATCAGATTTTGGAGGTTCTGAAGGAACAGGTTTCTGACACTCTGAAGATACAGGAGGTTTCTGAGACTCGGGAGAAAGAGAAGGTTTCTGAGGTTCCACAAAATAAGGTTTCTTTATGGGTTCTGTTTCTGTGTCCAACAAATCTTTCTGTTCTTCATTCCACTTGTCAGGCATTGCATGGTGAGCTGTGATGTGATAATAAACATTACAAAACATCTTGCTGGTAAAAAAACATTTGTGGCAGTGGAACAGCTTTGCACTTTTCTGGTAAAAGATAAGTTTCCCCAATCCTGCAGTGTCCATTTCATCACAAAATTCAGGGTGGATAGTACCCATGTGAATCTGTACGTTTTCATAGTCAGAACCTTTGAAATTACAGTGATCACACTCTAACCGCTCTGTTGTTTTATGTAGGATGTTCAACATGTCAATTTTTCTACTGTCAGTTGGCATAACACTACACATGTTTCAAAACTGTATTCACCAGTATTCCTGAAATAAAAATTTAAAAATTAGGTCCAGAATACATAATACTTTGTTATTAAAATAAAATTCTAAAATAAACGTTAGCATATGAATGACAGCTCAGTCCATTAATTATATATGCATTAAGAAAAATGGAATTTTATTATTTCAAAATGCAATCCACAGCTATTAAGCTGTATACATCCTCTGCCACTTTGGGAGAACATATTACATTTCCTAGCCTATCGTCACCCTCTGCAAAAGGTTTCTGAATAAATCTCCGTTTGCAAAGAAGACTCTGCAAAGGAAACGTAAGCAGTTTACTTGTTCCAGATGCTTCTTGCTGTTGCAAAAACCCAACAAATAAACAATCTGCAGATTCTCCAGCCACTGCCTATACTGGCCAACAGAATTACAACCAAGATGTTATGAGTAGGCCAACCTACTGACTCCAGTGCAATGAAAATGGGTACAAGTTGTGATTTAGGATCAAAATGGATATTTTATTTTTAAACTATTTTTTCCTCTCTTATTCAGTTATGCAGACTTAAGAATGTGCCCTCAGCAAAAGGCAGGATTTCATAACATAATAACTCACAATGCATTTTGCACTCTAAAATCTGTTTAGATCAGTTTTGAGGCTGAGCAAAGTTGAATGGCTCATGCAAAATCCTAGTTGGCTAATGCAGAATAAACTTGAGTTGAACTGAATGCCTCTTGTATTCTATTTATTATTCAAAATACTTCAGCATGTTTTGTTATGACCTAGTGACAGTCCTTTTCAAATTGGCTAATCTTATTTAAAGCATGCAATTTTGTCTGTCTAGTAATAAAGAATCTGTCAACCAAATTCATTCACTGCTCAGCCATGGAAACCCACTGGGTGACCCTGGACAGGTCACACTCTCTCAGAGGAGAGCAAAGGCAAACCCGCTCAGAACAAACCTTGCCAAGAAAATCCCAAGAGAGGTTCACCTTAGGATTGCCATAAGTCAGAAATGACTTGAAGGCACATGACAATCACCACAGAAATCAATGGAACTTGTTCCTCACCACTTACATAAGTCCCGCTGATTTCAAATGTACTACTGTAGTTGAGACAGCCTGAAGTTAATGATCTGAACTTGCAATATATGCATTAATGCATGACTCCCTCTCTTTAAGAAATTGCCAAAAGAGAAACATTAACTGAGCATCATTTATTTCAAAGTGACACAGATAGTCAGAGAGTTAAAATAATAAATTTATTAAATATATAACCAAGATAATTAAGCAGAGTTGGACAACATGCCCACATTCAGAAACATGTTTCTGAGATGACTGTTCATGCTATTTCACCTTATAACAGAAACTTACAAAACAACTACCATTTCATCTCTGAAGACATTTCAACTAGGATACTTAGGCCGTATCTTTCTCTTTGTCTTACATCTGTAGAGAAAAAAACCCCCAACAAAAACCTGATTTCCATACCCACTGCTACAAGATGATGCAGCTTGAAGTTTATTTCTTAAGCATGATACACACTTGATTCATTTTGATCAGGTGACATTCAAGTCACTAACTATACAGAAGCCACACTGTAGTTTATATTTTTCAAGGAGTTAATGTAATCAGGCCTTTACCTCCCAGCCCATTATCTGGAAATGGGAATAATACTAGTCTGGTTTGCATGATTGTTCTAAGGATTATTTAAATAATTCACAAAAAGTACACCAAACATTTAGGAAAGGCACTATATACAGAACATAAGAGTATTAAGCATTTTAAAACAGAAAATTCTCTTTGTCACCAATGAGTTTATTCATAGCAAATGGACATACTTTCCCTCATTTCTAATTGCTGCTATGTGTGTGCACACATAGCTCGCAGTAACAGTGGAGCTGATAAGCTGAAACTGCTGCTCATGCTTGCCCTTGGGAACTTACACACGTTGTTCCTTAAATACAAATATATTCCCTTTGACACTGAATTCTTAATCCAGACTTATTTGAGAAATCAAATCACTTGTCTGTAACCTTTAGAAGAAAGGTTATTTAATTGTATCCTATATGTTTTTATTATACTTTTATTACTACTTACTTGGATGACTTGTATCTAATTTTATAGTCTCCAAGAGCTCTCAAGTGTTTTACAAAACACTTCTCCCTCATTAATCATACTAAAAACTAGCATAAGAAGGTATAATAATTGCAGGATGACAGTGAGGGAGAGTTAAAGCCTCATATTAGTTTAATTGATATTATTACTGTCACTATTGTTGCTGTTGCTATTACAATGATTAGCCACTTCAAATACTTGGAAGGGGCAGTACAGAAAATGTTAAATAATCCTACCTGATGAAAGAACAGCCTAAATAGTAGTATCATTTATCCTACAAGCATCAAAGATGGCTCTTCTATGTAAGGACAAATCTGCCTCTTGAAAGAGGCTTAAATTTGCTCTAGAACCCATTGATTCGTTTTTTTAGCAATCCACAGTATCTGCAGAACTCTTCTTCAGCACCACATTCCAAATGAGTTGATTTTCTATTAACTTTCTTCACTGTCAGATTAATGACTGAGTAAAGATATCACAAATATTTCACCATTTGAAGGTCTTCCTTGTGTGCTTTAAAGTTAGGTAAAGCATCTGTGGGCATTAATTTTGTTTTCTTAATGTTCAACTGTAAACCTGCCGTTGCACTTTCTTCTTTGATTTTCTTCAGTAATTCTTCCAACCCTATTTTCTGCTGGTACTATGGTGTCATCTTCTCTGCTTATTTTAAACTTTTGATGCTCCTTCCTCCAATTTTCACACCACATTCCTCCAAGTCTAATCCTGCTTTACGTATGATGCATTCAGTGTACAAGTTAAACAGAAAGAGTTGCAAAATGCAGCCTTGCCTAACCCCTCTGCAACTGGAAACCATTCTATTTTTCCATATTCAGTCCTGACAGTAGCATCTTGTCCTAAGGACAGGTTATGCATCAAGAAAATCAAATGTTGTGGCACACCCATTTCTTTAAGGATGATCCAAAGTTTTCCATGATCTACACAAGCAAAAGCTTTGCTATAATCTATAAAGCACAGACTGATTTCTTCTAAATCTCTTTGATGAACTCCATTATCCAATATAAGTTTGCAATATGACCGCTAGTGCCTCTTCTTTTCTTAAACTCAGTTTGCACATATGCATTTCTGGCTCCATATGTAGTAAAAATCTTCGTTTTATAATTTTGAGCATCACTTTGCTTGCATGGGAGGGTAATGCAGTGGTCCTGTCGTTACTGCAATCCCTGGTGACCCCTTTCTTAGGGGTTAGAATGTATTTGGACTTTCCATCTGTGAGCCATTCTTTTGTTTTCCATATTTGTTGACTGATTTTAGTTTGAACTAGAGAACATTACGTTTCTGTAGCCTGAAGCAGCTCTACTGATATGGCATCCGTTCCTGGTGATTTCTTTCTCCCAAGTTCTGTAAGTGCAACTTTCACTTCACTTTCTAAAATTGTAGGTTCATCTTCAAATGGTTCTTCCTTGAACGAATCTGTCATTCTTATATCTCTTTTATATAGTTCTTCAGTGTACAGTAGGTCCCCTATAACCACAGGGGAAATGTTCTGGGACATACCATGGATAATGAAAAATGCGGATAACACCTAATACTATTTTTTAAAATGAGATTGAATGATACATTCTCTCATGCTTATCAAGACTGTAGAATCACTACTCCTTCACTTTTGGGACATTACAAACAACACAGGAACTCAAGCAGAAGTACTTTGTCAAAGACTGCACTGGATAAGGACAAGGACTTTACTGTGAAGGCACAAGAATTCTGCAAAAAGACACTGTACTATGCTCAGATCACAAAGAGTAACCAAGAGCCCTACTAAGGGATTGGTTAGCATTAGACGACATGTAGTATGTATACAACAAGGAAACAAAAGACAGCATGGAGAAAGCAAGACTGAAAGTGAATGGGGCACCATCTGCTTCTATTCTACACTCTCTGCCATTTTCCATGTAATACCATATGTACTGTACTGTATTTTGCTTTATTGTTTTCTACTGTATTACTATAAAATACAAACTACATATTTTTGGCTGCATCTCATCACAGGTAACTGAAAGAGCATATACCAATCACACAGTTATGGGAGACTTACTATATTGTTTCCATCAGTGTTACTCCATGCCTTTTATGCTATGGGAGTCCACAAAGCTCTATGATGTCCCCATGCTTTTTAACAACTGCATTAAACTGCTGAGAGAGGGCATCTTTACAGTGCATTTTACAGTGCAGACAGATGACACCCAGTTCTATTTTTCTTTTTCATTTGATTCAGATGAGACGTTAGGAGTGTTGAGCCTTGAATCTGTACTGGATGGATGAGGATCAATAAAATTAAACCTGACAAGAGGAATGTTCTGGGGCTGGGTGGTTCACTTGTTCAGACAGATATATTCTACCTTACTCTGGAAAGGCCTGTACACCCCTAGAAAGATCAAGCTCATAATTCATTCCTGGATGCAGTCTTTTCAACGGAAGCCCAGAACAGCTTCTCTGCTTTTCATTGGCTTAGGCTATCCAAGTCTGTTCACAGCTACCTAAGCTCCTGTAACATCTAGGGCAGTTATACTGTAATTTAAGCAGGGCTGCCTTTGAAGAGTGTTTGAAAATTTCAGTTACAGCCATCAGGCTACCCACTGGTAACAGTCAACAGGGGTATATCTTGCCAGGCACTTCACCCATTTCTGTTCTATTTCTGAACTCAGTTCAATTCAATATATTTCGTAACCTGTTGTTATGTTTCAATTGTGTTTTCTTTTGTTTTTGTAAACTATCTTAAAAGCTCTGGTAAACAACACTACAGAAGATACTTTGAAGTCACTACCTCAACTTTACTACAAAATGGAAACTGCAACCACACAGCCCAACACTATCCATGCTATATCAGTCCCACTGAATTCATTGAGTCACTTGCAAACAAGAGTGCTCCTAAAGACTGAAGAATGAGGGAACACAGTCCATTTTCTACAGTTATAACCATAATTTAAAAAAAAAGAAAAAAGAATAATGGATGTGTGCCTTGAAAGTGATATAAAGAAATTACACTAGAAAATCAGAAAGGAGCAATGCAATGCTATACATCCAGTCAGAGGAAAACCTCACTGAGATCAAAGAAAGAATGGATTAGAGTTGCAACCTCCACTTGCCAGACCAAGCTAGGGATTGCAAATTGCAACCTCGTTTCAATTCAGAGGCCCAGGAATCTGGCACACAGGATCCTAAAATATTGACTGGTAGTCCTTTCAGTCAAAGAGAAAGCGTGCAGTGAAACTGAGGCTGCATCCACATTGCACAATTACAGCAATTTGATACCATTTTTAAGTGACACAGCTCCACTTACGGAATCCTGGGACCTGTAGTTTGTTTGGCAAAGCCCTTGGAATTCTCCGCCAGAGAACACTCACTTGCTACTGCAGACTACAAACCCCAAGGAACTCTGAGTGCTGCCTCTAGTACTGAATTAAACTTGTTAATCTTCAATCCCTCTCTTTTCAGGGTACCCTGGTGCCTTCTGAACAGCTCACTACATTACAAAATATAGATTACAAAAGGGTCTGGAAACACGCCCTATGAGGAGTGGCTTAGGGAGCTAGGTATGTTTAGCCCTGATGAAAAGGTTGAGATGACACGATAGCTATGTTTAAATATTTGAAAGGATGTCATGCTGAAGACGAAGCAAGGTTGTTTTCTGCTGGTCCAGAGACTAAGACGCAGAGTACTGGATTCAAGCTACAGGAAAAGAGATTTCCCCTGAACATCAGGAAGAACTTCGTGACAGTAAGAGCCGCTCGACAGTGGAATCTGCTGCCTCGGAGTGTGGTGGAGTCTCCTTCTCTGGAGGTTTTTAAGCAGAGGCTGGATGGCCATCTGCTGGGAATGCTTTGATGGGTGTTCCTGCATAGCAGGGGGTTGGACTCGATGGCCTCTGGGGTCTCTTCCAACTCTAGCATTCCATGATTCTATGAAACTCCAGGATTCCATATGATGAACCCACGGCAATCAAAGCGATATCAAACTGCTTTGACTGTGCGGTGTGGATATGCCCCCAGAAACTGCAAGCAAAACCCTGGGAAAGGTTTCTGCGCAGGCGCAGAAACAACCCACAGACGGAAAGGGACAAAACAAGCGTCCTCTCGGCTCGGAAAATGGGAGGGGGAGAGGGAATTTCACACAAGAGGTAAACAGAGTAGCCGCAGCGACATTCTGTTTTCTTTATTTGTTAATGAGCTACGCGGCAAGGTTCCGGGGGGAAGTTAAGAAGGGGTAAAAATACGTACCCGGGAGAAAAACGACGACGGCGGCGACGGAACGAAACGCTGCCCTTTAAGCGCTTTCCCGATAATGGCGGCAGTTTCCACAAAAGAGGGTCGAGCGGAACGCCGAACAGGGAGGGGGGGGAAACGTTAGGTGGGACAAAAGAGGGGGCTCGCGCGCCCAGCAAGCCGCCCTTCTATTGGCTCCCGGCTCCCAAGGGCCGCTCAGGACTGAGCCCGCCCCCGTCGTAGAATTTGGCGCAGGCGCGTGGTGGGCGGAGGCGGAGAGTCGGGTTGCAGGAGGAGGAGGAGGTTCGCGGCAAGGCGGAGGCGGCTGGTGGAAGTTTTGAGACGCCCCTCCCCCCTCTGCTTGTTGGTTTGTAGAAGGAGGGCGGGCGCTGAGTGCTTCGATGGGCGAGGGGGCTTGTGGTGATTTGGCTGCGGCTGAGCTCTCAGGTGTGAAAGCTGGGCCGGGCTAGGCTGGAGATGTCAACCTTACAGTGTTCATTTAAAAAAAAAAAAGTTACATTCTTTCTCCAGAGAGCTCAGCGTTTTGGACTGCAGCCGGCAGAATCCCCTGAGAGGACGCTCCTACCGTTGGTAGTCGGTGGACCAGAACAGCTGCTGGTTACTGGTGGCTTTCTAGGGCCATTTCCGCGCTAGACTGTTATAGCGCTATGATTCCACTTTCAACATCCTATGGAATCCTGGGCTTTGCCGTTTAGGGAGGGGCCGAAACATGGTATGGCAGCCAACGGGCTCAGAAGTGCTGCTAGTCCCCGGCATATTGAACAGCTGATGATTGCCAGTCCTCCACATGAAACAGTTTGGGAGGCGCTGCCTGAGAGAATGAGGGAACTGTCCAGAAAAGGTAACTTTCCCAAGCGCTGGGTGATGTATACCTGCCTCTTGTCAAGCCTATTTTAGTGTCACGACAGTTTTGTGATCGGCATCGCTGCTTCCTAAGCTACCAGGGCTCCAGGTTGACTCAGCCTTCCCTCCTTCCCTATATAGGTCAGTAAAATGAGTACCCCATCTTGGGGGCAATAGCTCAGAGAGTGCTTGCACTGGTAAGTGGTATAGAAATGTACATGCTCTTGCTATAATGTCCTTGTCCCTGATTGTATATCTCATTGTTGTTCCGCCCTTTGGTGTAAAGGGTGTTATAAATAAACATATTATTATTATTATTATTATTATTATTATTATTATTATTATTATTATTATTATTAATTGCCTGGTGTCTGGGGGAGGTGCACTTTTTTCTAATCTTGCAGGAACTAGTGCCATATTTATGCCACATTTGTTTGTTTCTTTCCTGAGGACTTGGTGCAGACCGGGATGTGTCAATGGAGTGCCAGTGTGAGTAGCACTGATAAAAGTCAGTCTGAGACAAATGGCTGTCAATGCCATGAGTTTCGTGGTTCACAAGAGACTTTGCCCTAGATCTCCCAAGGCCCAGTCCTGCCCTCTTACCACTACACTTGCAGGGATGGAATGACAAGGGAGGGAAATGATGGCGTTGTCCCTGGTAAGAATTCTGTTCATGCCATTTTCCTTCATTCTCTACATTTCTAACATTGCCGTAACTAAAAACACCAATTAAACATGGAGAAATACAGTTGACATTAGTTGTTAGTTATCATCAACTTGACTTGGACTTTTGGTGACTCCATGAACGAGAGAACTCCAAGTCACAGTATCATTAACAGCCCTGCTCAGGTCTTGCAGATTTAGGAATGTGGCTTCTTTGATTGAGTCTATCTACCTGCAATGCAGTCTTCTTTTTTCAAAATGCTTTCTACCTTCCCAAACATTATTGTCTTTTCTAGTGAGTCATATCTTCTCATGATATGTTGAAAGTACGACAATCTCAGTTTAGTCATCTTAGCTTCTAGAGTTCAGGCTTGATTTGTTCTAGGACCCATTGATTTGTCTTTTTAGCAGTCCGCAGTGTCCGTAGTACTCTTGTCCAGCACCCCATTTCAAATGGGTTGGTATTCTTTCCATCAGCTTTCTTCATTGTGACATGAGCAATCCTAACTTTAATATTCCATGATCTGTCTTGACACTGTCTAATTCCTTCATAGCTGCCCTTCCAAGTCCTAGTCTTCTGATTTCTTGCTTACAGTCTCCATTCTGATTAATGACTGAGCCACAATATGGAAAATCTTGAACTATTTCAATGTCTTCGCATCTATTTTAAAGTTAGATAAATCATCTCTGGTCGTTATTTTTGTTTTCTTAATGTTCAGCTGTAAACCTGCCCTTGCACTTTCTTTTGGAATCATTCCAAGACTTTGTTATTTTCTGCTAGTAGTATGGTGTCTTCTACATACCTTAAATTGTTGATGTTCCTTCCTCCAATTTTCACACCTCATTTCTCCAATCCTGCTTTATGTATAATATGTTCAGTGTATAATTTAAACAGACAGTGCTGCAAAATGCAGTCTTGCCTGACCCCCATGCCAGTTAGAAACCATTCTTTTTCTACATATTGTGTCTTATTGGTAGTGTCTTGTCCTGAGTACAGATTACAAATCAGGACAATCAAATGTGGCACATCCATTTCTTTAAGAGCAATCCATAGCTTCTCATGATCTACACAATCAAAGACTTTACTATATTCTATAAAACACAGATTGCTTTTCATTTAAATTCTTTGATGCACCCATTATCCAGTACGTTTGCAGTATGATCCTTAGTGTCTCTTTCTTCATTTTTTTGTTGCCATCTTTTATTTCTCTGTATTAATTAATATAGTAATTCTCTTTGTACCTGTGCACCACTCGTTGATCATTACACTCAGGGTTATGACACTATTTTTGTCACTTTTTACTTTTGTTTCTCATCTGTCCTTAACTGCTTGAACAGTTTCATCTGTCATCCATTGACACATTTCTTCCTTTAGGCTGCAGATAGTATCTTTTCACATTCCTCCTTGATAATGTCCCTGGTTTCAGTCCAGAGTTCTTCTGGCTTCCGATCTATTAGGCTGAATAGTGCAAATCTGTTTTTTACATTATCTTTGAATTCTTCAGGCTTGTTCTTTGGGTTGCGTTTTGGCACAATAGTTGATTTAGTGTTCTTCTTTAGTTATACTCTTATTTATTTTTATATCAGCAGTTCAAAGTCTGCTCCTGGGCTTGTTTTTGCAAAGAGAATGGAGCTTCTTTATCTTCTTCTTCTGATTATATAGTTTATTTGATTATGTATTCTGTTATATATTGGCTTTCAGTTGATGGCCACATACAGTGGTTCCTCCACATTCATAGTGGTTAGGAGTGCAAGACCCCCATGAAAGTAGAAAAACTGTGAATATTTTTAAGCCTCTCCCAACCATATTTAATACACACAAACAAGTAAAGTACAATCTACATATTCAATTAACCATTGACTCAGATGTACTGTACACATTTGAATCTGTGGTGGGTAGCATGCCAACCACTTGGTTCTGCCTTTGAAGAGGCATGGTTCCTTGGAAAGGCAGAAATGGGCAACTGGCAGTGGCTGCTGGTGCCCGTTTTGCTGCCTGATGCCTACAAGCCTCACCTCACATTCACAATCTCTCCCAGTCTTGCGAGGCTGTCAGAGAGGCTGCAAATGCAAGGCAGGACTTGTAAGTCTTTATTAAAAATATTGTAGGGCATCAGCAGAGGTGAGGGCAAATAATCCACAAACAATCAAATCTGCAAATGTTAAAACTGTGGATGTGGAGGGCTAACTGTATACAGTCGCCTCTTTGGTTGCCTGAAGAATGTGTTTGCAATGAACAAACTGTTGGCCTTACACAATTCACTCCCCTGCTTCATTTAATGATTGAAGGCCAATTTTTCTTACAGTCTTTGATTCTGTTCTGCTTCCTACTTTTGCATTCCAATCGCCTATGATTAACAAAAAGTCCTGTTTGGTGTGTGGTTAATTTCCTCTTGAACTCCAACATAGAATCGTCCAATTTCTTCTTCTGCCTCTGTAGCTGGAGCATAAACTTGGATTATGGTTATGCTGAGTATTTACAAATGGATAGATAGTGTTCCCTGAAATCTCATTGATATGATCTGGTCAGACTTTGCATTATATCTTTTGACTACTTTTGCTACATGTCTCCTCACTATTAGTGCCACCTCATTTCTTCTTAGATTTTCATTTCCTGAATAAAAAGCTGTCTAATTATCTAACTCAAATTGTTCCTTTCTTTTCCACTTTAGCTTGTTCATGCCAAGAATTGTGAAATTTATATGTTCCTTTTCTTGTTATAATATGTCTATTTTCTCCTAAGTCATTCTTCTCACATTTCAATGTTCTTATAATGTGCAGTTTTGGACTTTCCTTTCACTTCTGAACACATCAACAGCTGAATGTCCATAGAGATTAAGTCCAGTTCCATTGTTAGCCACAGCACTACTTGTAGTCATCCTATAGCTTGTTGAGAGTGCCTTACGACCTGGAAGTGTCATCTTCTGGCATTATCTCTGGCATTTTGGGTTGTCTCGTCATAGGGGTTTGATAGTAAAAGACAGTCAAAAGGGGTTTAGCATGGCTCTTTCAGTACAGTACTGAAAAGTGTTAGTTATGGTGGCATTGGCATTGTCTCTGAGAGATCCTTCGCTAGGGTCCCCCCCCCCCGCAATATTGCTGCTGCCGCCCAGTTACTCTTTGGCATATTTAGTTTGGACCCTCAGCAAAAACCCGTCTGACATGGGGGAAGTTTACCAGCAGTACTGCTACTGTCAGCATAGCCTCTTGCTTCACAGGAGCATGTAGTCCCACCACTATGGAAAGGTAGTACCGTGGTGGGTTGGCATTAATAGAAACCTGTACAACCCCAACCCTAACACTTCTTGAACTTCATAAAATGTTGCACTGAGCAAGGAAATCTTTCTATACTTGTATAGTTTGTATGCTACAAGATTCACTTTTGATGCATCTACAGCTGCGTGTGAAAATTCATTCTCAGCTTTGACACGTCTGCTGACACTATAGCATTCGGTGCTTCAACAGAGAAAAGCAAATTTAGTAACCTTGGCTTTTGAATGAAGCATATTCAAAGGAATTTCAAATTGATAGTTTCTCAAGTTTGCAGAGAAATCATGGCACATTAGACTGTATTATCAGTTCAGGTCATTACAGTAAGATGACTTGCACAATATAATATTTCACTCCCAGTCACTGTTGCTTAGTTTACACAACTGTTTTTGCATGGGGAAAATATATTTTAAATTTGTTTGCTTCTTTGGAAGCTTCACAGTATATTTTTTTTTAATTCAGATGCATTAATTGAGGGTTATGGTTTGTCATTACTTCTGAAAAGCGTTTTCCTCATAAACTTCTTTTAGAGTGACCAATACCCAAACCTTTCTGCATCCCTTTCGCCTTTGAAAACTACCTTGTTACATCCCTGCCATAATGTTTGCTGTAAACCTGCAGGTGGGGACTATACATTGTTGAATACTTCTCCCCTCCAATTTTTTTTTTAAAATATATTTTTGATTGATGTTTTAAAAATTGAAAAATGAAGAAATTGCTGCCAAGTAATGGTGAAATCTTTTGGAGCAAGAGTATCTGATTCAAGTATCTGATTTGATCTGATTCAAAGATTAATATACTGGTGTGCTGTGGGACCAAAAATAAAGGTATACCAAACTGAACAACCTGCTGACATCAGCCGCTGTCTTGAATGGCCACTCTGCATTTAGGCTTGTGGGAGACATCTTGCATTTCAGGATTCTTCTGGCCCCATAGCTTACTTTTCTTTCATGAACCTCACAGATTCTAATGTGTGAACTCTTGTACCACAATAAACCTCGTAATATTTAAGGTTCCCCAAGTCTCATTCATTAACTAAAAGTTCTTAAATTGATTATCTGAAGACTTATGTTTGAAGACCTCTAGTGGCTGATAATTTTAAAACACCAGTACAGGATGTCATATGGCACCTTCAAGGCTAAACACATTTATTACAGCAGGAGCTTTTGTGGATGATAGCCCATTTTGTTGAATGCATCTGATGAAGTGGGCTCTGCTTCCCCAAAAGTCATGCCATAATCAGTTTGTTAGTCTTTAAGGGGCATTTAAAGAGTTATTTAATGTTAATGATTAAACTTAGTTATTTTTGCTGCAACAAGGTCTCATTGTTCCCACTCTGCAAATAGTAAAATGTTAGGCCTGTGCAGTGCAGCATTTTGTTAAAAAAAAAAAAAAAGGTCTGTAGATCTTATTTCTTTGAGAAAAGCCACATCTGTAGTAGACCCTTGGTATAAACTAGGATTTGGTTCCAGAACCGCTCATAAATACCAAAATTTGTGGATGTTCAAGGCCCATTATGTACAATAGTGTAGTAAAATGACATCCCTTATATAAAATGACAAAATCAAAGTTTGCTTTTGAATTTTTTGGGGAGGACAATATTTTCAAGCTGTGGTTGGCTTGGTGAATATGGACAGCCAACTGTACCTGCAATGAAAGCAACATTTTATATTAAAAGTAAGAGAAAAGTGATGATCGCACAAGAGACCTTGGTCCAGTGTATTTGTTGCCTTCTAATGCAGCTTGGGTAGCATGTGCCCCTCCAAACAATGAAATACAACTCCCATGGTGTACAATTCCCATGGATAGGGCTGAGGGGAGTTGTAGTCCAGCAACATCTGGTGGTCCACATGTTCTGAGGAGCTCAGATTGAAAAGCAGAAGATACATTCAAAGTATGCCTGTGCTGCAGTTGCTGCATACTAACATGCAGTTGCTTGAACATAAGGATTTTCTTGTTCTGCTGCTGTTACTTGTTTCTTCACACACTTTGATGTATTTTTCAAAAGCTGAAGTGGGCATGGTACATAAAATGCCTTGCAGAAATTATTCATTTCCCTCTGAGTTTTCCACATTTTGTTGCATGACAACCTGGAATTAAAATGGATTTAATTGGGATTGTTACCAAAGATCTCTCCACTACTCAGCAGTGACACTCTTTTTAAAAGTTGTGCTTATTCTTTTTTTCGCTTTTGGGCAGAATGACAACAATTAAAATGATGGTGTTACCGAAGATAAATTATCTATTTCAGAATATTCCCATCATTATAAATAAAAAATGTTTTCAAGATTGGAAGAAGGACCTTTCACATTTTATTTGGGCGGGAAAAAAGCCGAGAATTAAGTGGAAATCTCTGATTGATAGGAAGGAAAGAGGAGGATGCAATATACCAGATCTGAAATTATATTTCACAGCAAATGGGATGACGTGGTTGAAAGACTGGATAGAGTTGAAGAATGACAGAATATTGAATATAGAGGGATCGGATCTGCGATTTGGATGGCATGCCTACCTCTGGTGTAATAAGACAAAGGTTGACAAGGACTTTTTAAATCATTACATTAGAAGACCTCTGAGATCTGGAAGACCTGGAAAAGAAAATTATACTCGAGACTAAATCATCACAGATCTTAAAGATGGACAGCGAATTAAAACAAGAGAAGAGTTGGAGGGGGAAGAGAAGAAATGTCAACGGTTTTTATATATGCAATTAAAAGAAAGATATAAAATGGACACTAAGACAGAAGGAATAGAAACAAATCCCCAATTAAATGAATGGGAAAAAGTAATATTTGGAAAAAAAAACGTTTGACATCCCAATTTTATAAGTTTTTGTTGGATAGAGAAGAAGAAACAGAGATAGTCAAAGAGACTATGGTAATTTGGGCCCCAAATATTGGACATCTGATTGAATTGAGGCATTGGGAACAAAGTTAGATTAACACACAGAAATTTACATTGGCCCAAAACTTGAAAGAAAATCATTTAAAAATGGTACATAGATGGTACTTAGACCCAGTGAAGTTAGGAAATGTGTACAAACTAAAAAACAAGAATTGCTGGAAGTGTACCAAAGAGAATGGGACTTTTTACCATATGTGGTGGTTGTGTTCAAGAGCAAAAAACTACTGGAAGATGGTTCATAAAACAATGAGGGACATCTTACAGATAGAATTCCTGATAACACCAGAGATTTTCTTATTGAACATGTTATACCAGATAGATAAGAAATATAAAAAATATCAAGATATTATTTTGTATATGATAACCGCGGCCAGAATTGTATACGCCAAATATTGGAAGAGACAGGAAACACCATCAGTAGCGGAATGGATACAGAAGGTACTCAAATTTATTACACTAGATGACCTCACTCGTAGAATGAGAGATGAAAGGAGTGATAAAACAGCAAATGAGTGGAGGTCTGTAAAAAAGAGAATCGAAGAGAAATGGGCAAAGATGTGTTAAGGGGGGAATAAATGATGAAGGACAATAACAGAATAATTAAGAGAAAAGAGTATTGTTTACATTAATCTAACAATATTATGAGGCGAGTTCTCAAGGATATAACAGGTCTTTATGGGGTACAAGAAAAATAAAGTATTAAGTGAGGTCAAACGGGGTGAGGGGAAGGGTAGAGTGAGGTGGTATATTGGTATATATATATATATATATATATATATATCGATAAATGTATTCACAGGATAAAGCAATTTTATTGTAAAATGTGTAATACTTATGGACTATTGGTTTCTGTAATATAACAGAATGGAAATTTTTATTTTTGAATAAAAATATTTAAAAAAAAATAATAAAAGTTGTGCTTATTCTGCCAGGAAAAAGTAGAGGTGATCCCAGTGGAGGAATGCATTTTATTCAGATTGTTTGGTACTAAATTAATTCCTTTATAGATCCTAACCATGGTCTTACATTTGAAATCCTGCTAAATCTAAGGATATTGCATATCTCACACACACTTTAAACTCTACTACAGTTGTCAGTTGATTAAACAAAAATTAATTGGTGACCATGGAAGAGCTGAACTGATGATGCTTGCTGATAACAATGTGGGTTTTGAAAAGGCTGACTGTTAAGAGAGACAAGGATTGAAGTCATGATTTGTGAAGGTGCATATAAGGTTATGGCATACTCCACTTATAGTGCTAAGACATGGTTGGCACACCCTCAGAAAAAGCTGACCAGGTCTGGTTCTTTGTCTCTTAAGAATAATTTTTAATATTCATTCATCAGCAGGTAAAGTTTTTCAACAAATGGAAAGAAATGTTCCCCTCGTTATGTTTACAGATTAAACATCTGTTTTAAAATGTTGGTAATCATACCAAGTGAAAGAAATGTTTGATTCAAAATGAATATGTCAAATGAAACCACAGTTCAGGAGGGATATTTTCAAACTGAGCATGCCCAGAGGAGGGCGAACAAAATGGTGGACACACTGGGAGCCATGCCCTGTGAGGAGCAGCTTAGGGAGCTGGGTATGTTTAGTCTGGAGAAGAAAAGGTTAAGAGGCAACATGATAGCTATGTTTAAATATTTGAAGGAATGTCATGTCAAAGATGGAGCAAGCCTGTTTTTCTTCTGCTCCAGAGACTAGGACATGTAGCAGTGGCTTCAAACTTCAGGAGAAGAGCTTCCATCTAAACTTTAGGAAGAACTTCCTGACAGTAAGAATAGTTTGACAGTGGAATAGGCTGCCTTGGAGTGTAGTGGACTCTCCTTCTTTGGAGGTTTTTAACCAGAGGCTGGATGGCCATCTGTAGGGAATGCTTTGATGGTGTATTCCTGCATGGCAGGGGTTGGACTCGATGTCCCTTGTGTTCTCTTCCAATTCTACAGTTCTATGACTCTGACTATTGGTGGGCATAACTCCCTACTTATCTAGTTGGATAACTGGAGCTATAACAAGGCCAAAGGAGTATAATTGCAATATCTGAAAGCTGTTTCATTTGAACATGTTTTTGTTGCTTCTCTCTATAAATCTTTTCTTAAAATACACTAGGATATGAGAGAAACACTCAGTATAGAGAGAGCAAAGGGTTGCCTTTTCATAAATTATGTTAAATATGCTTCTTGTGGCAAACCATACTGGGTAAATAAAGGCATACCCTCCAACTGTCCTGATGTGGCAGGAACATTTCCAATTAATCATTGCTGTCCTACTTTTTCAGTTGTTTTAAAAATGTCCTAGGTTCTCTCTCCACTCTCCACATTTCCTCTTCATCTTTGGCTTAATTTCCATTAGTGCACACATAAGCTAGGAGAGGCTGCAGCAGTTTGCTTTTGCCTGAGTCTACTGGGAAGAGCAGGACTGTCCCCTCTTCTCCTCTCCATCTACTAAGTTAATTGAATGTAAACACGTGTGACCAACATAAGACTGCGGATAAAATGGCAAAAGTTATTAATGAGGAAACACACATAAGTTAGAAGAGGCTGCCGCAGTTTGCTTTTGCCTGAGCCCGCTGGGAAAGGCAGGACTTGCCCCTTTTCTCATCTCCCTCTACTGGTGCTTTGTCATGTGCATCCCAGTTTTCACTGGTGAAATTTGGATGGTGTGTAAAGACTATTTTTCAGAATGCTAGGTTCTGTTTCTTTACTTCCTTAGTGATAGGAAATCTTAAACTTTTTCCCCAATAGAATGAGAAATGCATGTAGAACTATAAGTTAAATATATTTCTAACCTTATTGTTAAAATTCAGAAGGGAATTTAACCATGAGAAATTAGCATATTTACTGTCTAATTAGAGCAAGTGTGTTATCCCAAAGGCATGGTAACAGAGTTCCAGGGATGTGGCTATCTTGAGTGCCAGAACAGCCTAGCAACAGGTTGCCAGGTTGTTAACCATGGCAATGAAAGTGGAGCATGGTATTGTAATTGTCTAGTGTGAAGGGTCGCAAAGATTGTATAGCATGTGGCAAGGCTTCAACAATGGGGAAGCCTTGAATCTGCACTGGATGGATCATTATGGTGCTTCACTCTAAAACAGCAAAGTGAGGCCCCTCTTGGGATTGCAAGTCAATGGTGTTCATTGATATTCTTTTTTGGTGTGAGGATGCCTTAAAATTTTGTATTGTTTGGTGAAATGGGGAATGTGAAACAGGTTGCTGCAAAATCAGTAGGACCAAAACAAAACCATGCAAAGGATCAAGATGTTAGTGTTTTATGAAATGACCTTGTTATTGAGTTTACCAAGCTATTATGTCAACTCTGTATACTTGAACCCTCCCTGGGTAAATTAAAAACTGACCTCAGGAATGCAAATATTAGCCAGCCATGTATTTATGGAGCACCTGAAGTGGGCTGAGCTGAAGTTTTCCTCAAAGTGCCTATGGAAACAGGCTTGGTTCCCTGATTCTAATTGCAAACTTCAAGCAAGCGATTGAACATCCTCATCAAAATGACCTCTTTACTGCAAGAAAAACTGTGTGAAGTTCACACTCAGGCACCTCCTCCCAGCAAAGACTTCCACCACTTGACTGTCACAAAAAATGAGGTAAAAAGAGAAATAAGTTATCTATCGGCTGGAGTATTTTATTGAATGTTTGCTGAAGAGAGGGCATCAATGTGGGGAAGCTACACCTGTTCAACATTTAAACCCATCAAAGGCATGGAGTCTTTGTTAGGAAAAAAAAGTGGCAAACACAAGTTTGGTTGTTCAAGCTGTCCTGAACCTCTTTGAGAAATCTGTCTACCCCTTACTCTATCTAGAAACCTGCCAAGGAAAAGAAACAAATACTGTAGTGACAAACTTACTATACCGTACTTCTCTTTTTGTAAGCAATGCAGTTAATTCCAACACATATCATGGCTACGAGTGAAACCATCGGTTTCTAACTGTTGGCAAAACAAAGAAAAATTGATGCCCAAACTAAATCATTTTTTTAAACCCTGATCTTGTAGGTTATGTGGAAAATGTGGAGGATTTCATTTCGGCCTAATCAAGAAAAGATTTTCCCAAAGGAAGTGAAAAAATCCCATAAAGATTTCCTCTTGGATGGACAATTACACAGCAAGTATTGAGTGGGAAAAGAAATAATTCAGTATTGACTTCCAAAAGGTTATAATTTTGCCTGGTGGTTCTGCTTTAATTATCACATTGCTACATTTAGCTCTAGGTCCTTTGCAAGTTTACTCAAAAGTGCAACCTACTGAGTTAAGACTTCCTACTAACAGACTGAAACTTGCATCTTTGCTTGGAAGTAGGTCACACGGTTTTGAAAAGAGCTTACTTTAAATTTAATGTGCAGTTGAATTGCAGCCTTGAGGTAATATTTGGGCTGCAACTTTGTACATGCTTGCTGTGATGGAAGTCAGACAAAACTCAGTAGAATTTACTTCTGAATCAAAATGTCCAGGAATGGGTTCTATGCCTCTCCTTTCCTCTCTTTCAAATTAATATTTTTTTGACCATGATTCTAAGCATACCTAAATTATAGGAATCTTTTATATGCAACTTCTGGCAGGACTTACTGTAAAACACAGGCTAGGGAAGAGCATGTAGGAAGACACTGTGGTGAAGGCTGTAGTTGGCAGCAACATTTATTTACTGCCTGAAACAACTGGACTTAATTTGAGCCAGGGGAAGTGCAAAGATGCTTTGGTAGTATACACATTTTCCACAGAGTGTAGTGTTTTGCATAGTGGTAGTGTACATGCTTCGCAGAGAGAATGTTCCAGTTTAAATCACTGGATTCCTCAGTTGGAAAGACTAGGTTATTAAAAAACCTGTCCTGGAGACCTTATAGAGCTGCTATCCCCTCAGAGCAATGAATGTTGGCCTTGATAGGCAAATATTCTGGCCTGAGAAAGGCAGATTTTTCTTTTCTGAAATAAGTGGAATAACTATGGAGCAGAGTTGGGGAATATTTGGCCATCCAGATGTTCTGGGACAGAACTCCCATAATCCCTTACCATTGGCCATGATAGCAGGGTTTTCTGAGAATTAAACTCCAAAACGTATGAGTGGCCAAATGTTCCCTGTTCCTGCTACTGAGAAAAGTGAAGCCGCAGTTATTTCAGCATCAATATTTCAGCCTAATTTCCAGGCAGAGGTTTCTCTTGTCTATGCCCAGACCCAATTGGTTTTGTTTTTCCTCTTGTTTTTTGGCATGTTTGAGAGAGTGGAGCACCTTCATTGGGTAGCAGGAGCAAAAGTATGGGCCTTTGGACCCACTGAGATTGCCACACAGTGCCATACAACATTCCCATACCCCAAAGGAAATCTTTACCATTGAAGTTGCTTTTTGAAGGGCCCAGGGAGGTGTTGAAGGAGGAAAAAGATGGGAAAGTTACATTTTTCCAGCTTCTTTCTGCACACGTCTCTGGATCCAATGAGGAATGAGGCATAAATAGGTTCTAGGAGCTCCAGACTATTATGGGAGAAGCAAAAAACCCGGGAGCTTCCCATATTCTGCCCTTTTTATAACTGATACCACTTTGCTGAAACATTGATTTATTACAAACCATCAGGAAATTAAGTCAAACAAGATACTAAAATAAATATTTTTATGATGGTGTTTAGATTTGAGATTTGTCAATAATTTTACTTTCCTTAAAGGGTTGGAAAATTTAAAGTACACATCATGGGTTCAATAGCCACAATGCAGACTGTTCTCTGCTACAGAATCTGAACTTCAAATCAGTATTAAGATTTTTACGTACATAAATTAACATGAATTGGGACAAAATTGAGTGACTCTCAGGACACTTAAAATATGGGAAAAGTGTTTAAAATTGTGTTAATTAAAATACAGAAGCACAGAAATATATAATAAGCCAAATGTGGTGTGGTATTGGACTAGGCCTCCAGGAGATCAGGATTCAAATAAGCTTGGTCAAGGAAACCCATTTGGTGACCTTGGACAGGTAAGATTCTCTCAGCCTCGGAGGAAGTCAACCTCCTCTGCACATGAAAACCACGTTATAGGGTTGTCTACCCCATCCCAGCAAACAAAAGGAGCTTTAATAGTCAAATTTTCATGTCAGTTCTCACAACTACCTCTGTCATACTATCATGGGACTTTTATGGGACAGTTTCCATGTCATGCAAAAATGGTGTGAAGACTGATACCACATGCGTTATATAGAAATCAGTTTTATTTGTGCCACAATAAACACTTAGAAAAGCAACTCTTTCAGCAGTATGTGGAAAGCCAGATCATGCAAAGTTCTGTGAATGGCTCTGGACTTCATACAATCAGGTGATTATATATGTGACATGACACCTGGCCTGTACCTGAATGTTAAGGAAGAGTTAAAAAGAACAGCTGGAAAGTTTGGCTTGAACTACCATGGTGTTTCAAGTGGATGAAAGTAGGATATCTCCTTGGAAAGTAAGATGTCTCCTTAAAAGAAGCAATCCATATTTCCACTGTAATGGTAGTTCCTATGCAAAGGAAACGCTGGAACATACACTCATGAAACTTGCAAGAAGTGCTCTGCAGCCTCTGCAATAAAACCAGTTAAAAATGCTTGTGTTTGATGGGAAAGGCTAAGAAAAGAAAATGCTGAACCTGTCCTTTACTTGTAATAGAACCTGGGAGTTGTCTGTTTATATCAGAATGGATAATGTTTGTCTCTCCAGATTTCTTAGGCTGCAGTTTCAGTGCATTTTAGCCACTCTAGACAATGAAGAGGAATTATGGACTTGCAGTCTGTCAACATCTGAGGGCAACAATTCACTCACCTGTGATTTATATTACCCAGTTATTTTGTATTTGCTCAATATATAATAATAGTATCTATATTGACATTTCAGTAGTATATTGACATTTCAGTAGTATGTAAATATATTTAACTTTTAATTCATCAGCTAAAATTATTGAATTAGTGGAGATCTTTCATTTTGATAGGCTGTGCGAGGCAGGATTAAGAGATGTTGGGGCCCTTAGCTATCTCAAGTATAAGGGGCCCCATAGTGTTACCCAAAACACATACGCAGTATTTTAAGACTCCTCATTACCAGAAGACCTAAACTGTAACATACTTAGCATGTGCATAAATCAAGCACTGATCCTGTGCCATACTGTGACTGTTGATTGTGTAGCTAAGATGTGAACAACTC